>CAWVQA010000040.1:0-41507 GCA_963932145.1 Acanthosepion lycidas
GTTTATCAGATTCTCCAACTCATTGTGCATCTAATAGGCGAATAAAATCACTACCAAAAATGACAAATCTTAATCGACTTTTTTTTACGATACCCAAATAACGTGAACTGGGAACCCAAAGTTGAAGCTTCAAACGGCAATTTAAGGCATTTCTCTTGCAGCTAGGCTACCGGAAGTGGGGTTTATCAGATTCTCCAACTCATTGTGCATCTAATAGGCGAATAAAATCACTACCAAAAATGACAAATCTTAATCGACTTTTTTTTACGATACCCAAATAACGTGAACTGGGAACCCAAAGTTGAAGCTTCAAACGGCAATTTAAGGCATTTCTCTTGCAGCTAGACTACCGGAAGTGGGGTTTATCAGATTCTCCAACTCATTGTGCATCTAATAGGCGAATAAAATCACTACCAAAAATGACAAATCTTAATCGACTTTTTTTTACGATACCCAAATAACGTGAACTGGGAACCCAAAGTTGAAGCTTCAAACGGCAATTTAAGGCATTTCTCTTGCAGCTAGACTACCGGAAGTGGGGTTTATCAGATTCTCCAACTCATTGTGCATCTAATAGGCGAATAAAATCACTACCAAAAATGACAAATCGTAATCGACTTTTTTTTACGATACCCAAATAACGTGAACTGGGAACCCAAAGTTGAAGCTTCAAACGGCAATTTAAGGCATTTCTCTTGCAGCTAGGCTACCGGAAGTGGGGTTTATCAGATTCTCCAACTCATTGTGCATCTAATAGGCGAATAAAATCACTACCAAAAATGACAAATCGTAATCGACTTTTTTTTACGATACCCAAATAACGTGAACTGGGAACCCAAAGTTGAAGCTTCAAACGGCAATTTAAGGCATTTCTCTTGCAGCTAGGCTACCGGAAGTGGGGTTTATCAGATTCTCCAACTCATTGTGCATCTAATAGGCGAATAAAATCACTACCAAAAATGACAAATCGTAATCGACTTTTTTTTACGATACCCAAATAACGTGAACTGGGAACCCAAAGTTGAAGCTTCAAACGGCAATTTAAGGCATTTCTCTTGCAGCTAGGCTACCGGAAGTGGGGTTTATCAGATTCTCCAACTCATTGTGCATCTAATAGGCGAATAAAATCACTACCAAAAATGACAAATCTTAATCGACTTTTTTTTACGATACCCAAATAACGTGAACTGGGAACCCAAAGTTGAAGCTTCAAACGGCAATTTAAGGCATTTCTCTTGCAGCTAGGACTACCGGAAGTGGGGTTTATCAGATTCTCCAACTCATTGTGCATCTAATAGGCGAATAAAATCACTACCAAAAATGACAAATCTTAATCGACTTTTTTTTACGATACCCAAATAACGTGAACTGGGAACCCAAAGTTGAAGCTTCAAACGGCAATTTAAGGCATTTCTCTTGCAGCTAGACTACCGGAAGTGGGGTTTATCAGATTCTCCAACTCATTGTGCATCTAATAGGCGAATAAAATCACTACCAAAAATGACAAATCTTAATCGACTTTTTTTTACGATACCCAAATAACGTGAACTGGGAACCCAAAGTTGAAGCTTCAAACGGCAATTTAAGGCATTTCTCTTGCAGCTAGACTACCGGAAGTGGGGTTTATCAGATTCTCCAACTCATTGTGCATCTAATAGGCGAATAAAATCACTACCAAAAATGACAAATCTTAATCGACTTTTTTTTACGATACCCAAATAACGTGAACTGGGAACCCAAAGTTGAAGCTTCAAACGGCAATTTAAGGCATTTCTCTTGCAGCTAGGCTACCGGAAGTGGGGTTTATCAGATTCTCCAACTCATTGTGCATCTAATAGGCGAATAAAATCACTACCAAAAATGACAAATCTTAATCGACTTTTTTTTACGATACCCAAATGTCGTGAACTGGGAACCCAAAGTTGAAGCTTCAAACGGCAATTTAAGGCATTTCTCTTGCAGCTAGACTACCGGAAGTGGGGTTTATCAGATTCTCCAACTCATTGTGCATCTAATAGGCGAATAAAATCACTACCAAAAATGACAAATCGTAATCGACTTTTTTTTACGATACCCAAATAACGTGAACTGGGAACCCAAAGTTGAAGCTTCAAACGGCAATTTAAGGCATTTCTCTTGCAGCTAGGCTACCGGAAGTGGGGTTTATCAGATTCTCCAACTCATTGTGCATCTAATAGGCGAATAAAATCACTACCAAAAATGACAAATCGTAATCGACTTTTTTTTACGATACCCAAATAACGTGAACTGGGAACCCAAAGTTGAAGCTTCAAACGGCAATTTAAGGCATTTCTCTTGCAGCTAGGCTACCGGAAGTGGGGTTTATCAGATTCTCCAACTCATTGTGCATCTAATAGGCGAATAAAATCACTACCAAAAATGACAAATCTTAATCGACTTTTTTTTACGATACCCAAATAACGTGAACTGGGAACCCAAAGTTGAAGCTTCAAACGGCAATTTAAGGCATTTCTCTTGCAGCTAGGCTACCGGAAGTGGGGTTTATCAGATTCTCCAACTCATTGTGCATCTAATAGGCGAATAAAATCACTACCAAAAATGACAAATCTTAATCGACTTTTTTTTACGATACCCAAATAACGTGAACTGGGAACCCAAAGTTGAAGCTTCAAACGGCAATTTAAGGCATTTCTCTTGCAGCTAGACTACCGGAAGTGGGGTTTATCAGATTCTCCAACTCATTGTGCATCTAATAGGCGAATAAAATCACTACCAAAAATGACAAATCTTAATCGACTTTTTTTTACGATACCCAAATAACGTGAACTGGGAACCCAAAGTTGAAGCTTCAAACGGCAATTTAAGGCATTTCTCTTGCAGCTAGACTACCGGAAGTGGGGTTTATCAGATTCTCCAACTCATTGTGCATCTAATAGGCGAATAAAATCACTACCAAAAATGACAAATCGTAATCGACTTTTTTTTACGATACCCAAATAACGTGAACTGGGAACCCAAAGTTGAAGCTTCAAACGGCAATTTAAGGCATTTCTCTTGCAGCTAGGCTACCGGAAGTGGGGTTTATCAGATTCTCCAACTCATTGTGCATCTAATAGGCGAATAAAATCACTACCAAAAATGACAAATCGTAATCGACTTTTTTTTACGATACCCAAATAACGTGAACTGGGAACCCAAAGTTGAAGCTTCAAACGGCAATTTAAGGCATTTCTCTTGCAGCTAGGCTACCGGAAGTGGGGTTTATCAGATTCTCCAACTCATTGTGCATCTAATAGGCGAATAAAATCACTACCAAAAATGACAAATCTTAATCGACTTTTTTTTACGATACCCAAATAACGTGAACTGGGAACCCAAAGTTGAAGCTTCAAACGGCAATTTAAGGCATTTCTCTTGCAGCTAGGCTACCGGAAGTGGGGTTTATCAGATTCTCCAACTCATTGTGCATCTAATAGGCGAATAAAATCACTACCAAAAATGACAAATCTTAATCGACTTTTTTTTACGATACCCAAATGTCGTGAACTGGGAACCCAAAGTTGAAGCTTCAAACGGCAATTTAAGGCATTTCTCTTGCAGCTAGGCTACCGGAAGTGGGGTTTATCAGATTCTCCAACTCATTGTGCATCTAATAGGCGAATAAAATCACTACCAAAAATGACAAATCTTAATCGACTTTTTTTTACGATACCCAAATGTCGTGAACTGGGAACCCAAAGTTGAAGCTTCAAACGGCAATTTAAGGCATTTCTCTTGCAGCTAGACTACCGGAAGTGGGGTTTATCAGATTCTCCAACTCATTGTGCATCTAATAGGCGAATAAAATCACTACCAAAAATGACAAATCGTAATCGACTTTTTTTTACGATACCCAAATAACGTGAACTGGGAACCCAAAGTTGAAGCTTCAAACGGCAATTTAAGGCATTTCTCTTGCAGCTAGACTACCGGAAGTGGGGTTTATCAGATTCTCCAACTCATTGTGCATCTAATAGGCGAATAAAATCACTACCAAAAATGACAAATCGTAATCGACTTTTTTTTACGATACCCAAATAACGTGAACTGGGAACCCAAAGTTGAAGCTTCAAACGGCAATTTAAGGCATTTCTCTTGCAGCTAGACTACCGGAAGTGGGGTTTATCAGATTCTCCAACTCATTGTGCATCTAATAGGCGAATAAAATCACTACCAAAAATGACAAATCTTAATCGACTTTTTTTTACGATACCCAAATAACGTGAACTGGGAACCCAAAGTTGAAGCTTCAAACGGCAATTTAAGGCATTTCTCTTGCAGCTAGACTACCGGAAGTGGGGTTTATCAGATTCTCCAACTCATTGTGCATCTAATAGGCGAATAAAATCACTACCAAAAATGACAAATCGTAATCGACTTTTTTTTACGATACCCAAATAACGTGAACTGGGAACCCAAAGTTGAAGCTTCAAACGGCAATTTAAGGCATTTCTCTTGCAGCTAGGCTACCGGAAGTGGGGTTTATCAGATTCTCCAACTCATTGTGCATCTAATAGGCGAATAAAATCACTACCAAAAATGACAAATCTTAATCGACTTTTTTTTACGATACCCAAATAACGTGAACTGGGAACCCAAAGTTGAAGCTTCAAACGGCAATTTAAGGCATTTCTCTTGCAGCTAGACTACCGGAAGTGGGGTTTATCAGATTCTCCAACTCATTGTGCATCTAATAGGCGAATAAAATCACTACCAAAAATGACAAATCTTAATCGACTTTTTTTTACGATACCCAAATAACGTGAACTGGGAACCCAAAGTTGAAGCTTCAAACGGCAATTTAAGGCATTTCTCTTGCAGCTAGACTACCGGAAGTGGGGTTTATCAGATTCTCCAACTCATTGTGCATCTAATAGGCGAATAAAATCACTACCAAAAATGACAAATCTTAATCGACTTTTTTTTACGATACCCAAATAACGTGAACTGGGAACCCAAAGTTGAAGCTTCAAACGGCAATTTAAGGCATTTCTCTTGCAGCTAGACTACCGGAAGTGGGGTTTATCAGATTCTCCAACTCATTGTGCATCTAATAGGCGAATAAAATCACTACCAAAAATGACAAATCGTAATCGACTTTTTTTTACGATACCCAAATAACGTGAACTGGGAACCCAAAGTTGAAGCTTCAAACGGCAATTTAAGGCATTTCTCTTGCAGCTAGGCTACCGGAAGTGGGGTTTATCAGATTCTCCAACTCATTGTGCATCTAATAGGCGAATAAAATCACTACCAAAAATGACAAATCTTAATCGACTTTTTTTTACGATACCCAAATGTCGTGAACTGGGAACCCAAAGTTGAAGCTTCAAACGGCAATTTAAGGCATTTCTCTTGCAGCTAGACTACCGGAAGTGGGGTTTATCAGATTCTCCAACTCATTGTGCATCTAATAGGCGAATAAAATCACTACCAAAAATGACAAATCTTAATCGACTTTTTTTTACGATACCCAAATAACGTGAACTGGGAACCCAAAGTTGAAGCTTCAAACGGCAATTTAAGGCATTTCTCTTGCAGCTAGGCTACCGGAAGTGGGGTTTATCAGATTCTCCAACTCATTGTGCATCTAATAGGCGAATAAAATCACTACCAAAAATGACAAATCTTAATCGACTTTTTTTTACGATACCCAAATAACGTGAACTGGGAACCCAAAGTTGAAGCTTCAAACGGCAATTTAAGGCATTTCTCTTGCAGCTAGACTACCGGAAGTGGGGTTTATCAGATTCTCCAACTCATTGTGCATCTAATAGGCGAATAAAATCACTACCAAAAATGACAAATCTTAATCGACTTTTTTTTACGATACCCAAATAACGTGAACTGGGAACCCAAAGTTGAAGCTTCAAACGGCAATTTAAGGCATTTCTCTTGCAGCTAGACTACCGGAAGTGGGGTTTATCAGATTCTCCAACTCATTGTGCATCTAATAGGCGAATAAAATCACTACCAAAAATGACAAATCGTAATCGACTTTTTTTTACGATACCCAAATAACGTGAACTGGGAACCCAAAGTTGAAGCTTCAAACGGCAATTTAAGGCATTTCTCTTGCAGCTAGGCTACCGGAAGTGGGGTTTATCAGATTCTCCAACTCATTGTGCATCTAATAGGCGAATAAAATCACTACCAAAAATGACAAATCTTAATCGACTTTTTTTTACGATACCCAAATAACGTGAACTGGGAACCCAAAGTTGAAGCTTCAAACGGCAATTTAAGGCATTTCTCTTGCAGCTAGACTACCGGAAGTGGGGTTTATCAGATTCTCCAACTCATTGTGCATCTAATAGGCGAATAAAATCACTACCAAAAATGACAAATCTTAATCGACTTTTTTTTACGATACCCAAATAACGTGAACTGGGAACCCAAAGTTGAAGCTTCAAACGGCAATTTAAGGCATTTCTCTTGCAGCTAGACTACCGGAAGTGGGGTTTATCAGATTCTCCAACTCATTGTGCATCTAATAGGCGAATAAAATCACTACCAAAAATGACAAATCGTAATCGACTTTTTTTTACGATACCCAAATAACGTGAACTGGGAACCCAAAGTTGAAGCTTCAAACGGCAATTTAAGGCATTTCTCTTGCAGCTAGGCTACCGGAAGTGGGGTTTATCAGATTCTCCAACTCATTGTGCATCTAATAGGCGAATAAAATCACTACCAAAAATGACAAATCTTAATCGACTTTTTTTTACGATACCCAAATGTCGTGAACTGGGAACCCAAAGTTGAAGCTTCAAACGGCAATTTAAGGCATTTCTCTTGCAGCTAGACTACCGGAAGTGGGGTTTATCAGATTCTCCAACTCATTGTGCATCTAATAGGCGAATAAAATCACTACCAAAAATGACAAATCGTAATCGACTTTTTTTTACGATACCCAAATAACGTGAACTGGGAACCCAAAGTTGAAGCTTCAAACGGCAATTTAAGGCATTTCTCTTGCAGCTAGGCTACCGGAAGTGGGGTTTATCAGATTCTCCAACTCATTGTGCATCTAATAGGCGAATAAAATCACTACCAAAAATGACAAATCGTAATCGACTTTTTTTTACGATACCCAAATAACGTGAACTGGGAACCCAAAGTTGAAGCTTCAAACGGCAATTTAAGGCATTTCTCTTGCAGCTAGGCTACCGGAAGTGGGGTTTATCAGATTCTCCAACTCATTGTGCATCTAATAGGCGAATAAAATCACTACCAAAAATGACAAATCTTAATCGACTTTTTTTTACGATACCCAAATAACGTGAACTGGGAACCCAAAGTTGAAGCTTCAAACGGCAATTTAAGGCATTTCTCTTGCAGCTAGGCTACCGGAAGTGGGGTTTATCAGATTCTCCAACTCATTGTGCATCTAATAGGCGAATAAAATCACTACCAAAAATGACAAATCTTAATCGACTTTTTTTTACGATACCCAAATAACGTGAACTGGGAACCCAAAGTTGAAGCTTCAAACGGCAATTTAAGGCATTTCTCTTGCAGCTAGACTACCGGAAGTGGGGTTTATCAGATTCTCCAACTCATTGTGCATCTAATAGGCGAATAAAATCACTACCAAAAATGACAAATCTTAATCGACTTTTTTTTACGATACCCAAATAACGTGAACTGGGAACCCAAAGTTGAAGCTTCAAACGGCAATTTAAGGCATTTCTCTTGCAGCTAGACTACCGGAAGTGGGGTTTATCAGATTCTCCAACTCATTGTGCATCTAATAGGCGAATAAAATCACTACCAAAAATGACAAATCGTAATCGACTTTTTTTTACGATACCCAAATAACGTGAACTGGGAACCCAAAGTTGAAGCTTCAAACGGCAATTTAAGGCATTTCTCTTGCAGCTAGGCTACCGGAAGTGGGGTTTATCAGATTCTCCAACTCATTGTGCATCTAATAGGCGAATAAAATCACTACCAAAAATGACAAATCGTAATCGACTTTTTTTTACGATACCCAAATAACGTGAACTGGGAACCCAAAGTTAAAGCTTCAAACGGCAATTTAAGGCATTTCTCTTGCAGCTAGGCTACCGGAAGTGGGGTTTATCAGATTCTCCAACTCATTGTGCATCTAATAGGCGAATAAAATCACTACCAAAAATGACAAATCTTAATCGACTTTTTTTTACGATACCCAAATAACGTGAACTGGGAACCCAAAGTTGAAGCTTCAAACGGCAATTTAAGGCATTTCTCTTGCAGCTAGGCTACCGGAAGTGGGGTTTATCAGATTCTCCAACTCATTGTGCATCTAATAGGCGAATAAAATCACTAACAAAAATGACAAATCTTAATCGACTTTTTTTTACGATACCCAAATGTCGTGAACTGGGAACCCAAAGTTGAAGCTTCAAACGGCAATTTAAGGCATTTCTCTTGCAGCTAGGCTACCGGAAGTGGGGTTTATCAGATTCTCCAACTCATTGTGCATCTAATAGGCGAATAAAATCACTACCAAAAATGACAAATCTTAATCGACTTTTTTTTACGATACCCAAATGTCGTGAACTGGGAACCCAAAGTTGAAGCTTCAAACGGCAATTTAAGGCATTTCTCTTGCAGCTAGACTACCGGAAGTGGGGTTTATCAGATTCTCCAACTCATTGTGCATCTAATAGGCGAATAAAATCACTACCAAAAATGACAAATCGTAATCGACTTTTTTTTACGATACCCAAATAACGTGAACTGGGAACCCAAAGTTGAAGCTTCAAACGGCAATTTAAGGCATTTCTCTTGCAGCTAGACTACCGGAAGTGGGGTTTATCAGATTCTCCAACTCATTGTGCATCTAATAGGCGAATAAAATCACTACCAAAAATGACAAATCGTAATCGACTTTTTTTTACGATACCCAAATAACGTGAACTGGGAACCCAAAGTTGAAGCTTCAAACGGCAATTTAAGGCATTTCTCTTGCAGCTAGACTACCGGAAGTGGGGTTTATCAGATTCTCCAACTCATTGTGCATCTAATAGGCGAATAAAATCACTACCAAAAATGACAAATCTTAATCGACTTTTTTTTACGATACCCAAATAACGTGAACTGGGAACCCAAAGTTGAAGCTTCAAACGGCAATTTAAGGCATTTCTCTTGCAGCTAGACTACCGGAAGTGGGGTTTATCAGATTCTCCAACTCATTGTGCATCTAATAGGCGAATAAAATCACTACCAAAAATGACAAATCGTAATCGACTTTTTTTTACGATACCCAAATAACGTGAACTGGGAACCCAAAGTTGAAGCTTCAAACGGCAATTTAAGGCATTTCTCTTGCAGCTAGGCTACCGGAAGTGGGGTTTATCAGATTCTCCAACTCATTGTGCATCTAATAGGCGAATAAAATCACTACCAAAAATGACAAATCGTAATCGACTTTTTTTTACGATACCCAAATAACGTGAACTGGGAACCCAAAGTTAAAGCTTCAAACGGCAATTTAAGGCATTTCTCTTGCAGCTAGGCTACCGGAAGTGGGGTTTATCAGATTCTCCAACTCATTGTGCATCTAATAGGCGAATAAAATCACTACCAAAAATGACAAATCTTAATCGACTTTTTTTTACGATACCCAAATAACGTGAACTGGGAACCCAAAGTTGAAGCTTCAAACGGCAATTTAAGGCATTTCTCTTGCAGCTAGGCTACCGGAAGTGGGGTTTATCAGATTCTCCAACTCATTGTGCATCTAATAGGCGAATAAAATCACTACCAAAAATGACAAATCTTAATCGACTTTTTTTTACGATACCCAAATGTCGTGAACTGGGAACCCAAAGTTGAAGCTTCAAACGGCAATTTAAGGCATTTCTCTTGCAGCTAGGCTACCGGAAGTGGGGTTTATCAGATTCTCCAACTCATTGTGCATCTAATAGGCGAATAAAATCACTACCAAAAATGACAAATCTTAATCGACTTTTTTTTACGATACCCAAATGTCGTGAACTGGGAACCCAAAGTTGAAGCTTCAAACGGCAATTTAAGGCATTTCTCTTGCAGCTAGACTACCGGAAGTGGGGTTTATCAGATTCTCCAACTCATTGTGCATCTAATAGGCGAATAAAATCACTACCAAAAATGACAAATCGTAATCGACTTTTTTTTACGATACCCAAATAACGTGAACTGGGAACCCAAAGTTGAAGCTTCAAACGGCAATTTAAGGCATTTCTCTTGCAGCTAGACTACCGGAAGTGGGGTTTATCAGATTCTCCAACTCATTGTGCATCTAATAGGCGAATAAAATCACTACCAAAAATGACAAATCGTAATCGACTTTTTTTTACGATACCCAAATAACGTGAACTGGGAACCCAAAGTTGAAGCTTCAAACGGCAATTTAAGGCATTTCTCTTGCAGCTAGACTACCGGAAGTGGGGTTTATCAGATTCTCCAACTCATTGTGCATCTAATAGGCGAATAAAATCACTACCAAAAATGACAAATCTTAATCGACTTTTTTTTACGATACCCAAATAACGTGAACTGGGAACCCAAAGTTGAAGCTTCAAACGGCAATTTAAGGCATTTCTCTTGCAGCTAGGCTACCGGAAGTGGGGTTTATCAGATTCTCCAACTCATTGTGCATCTAATAGGCGAATAAAATCACTACCAAAAATGACAAATCGTAATCGACTTTTTTTTACGATACCCAAATAACGTGAACTGGGAACCCAAAGTTGAAGCTTCAAACGGCAATTTAAGGCATTTCTCTTGCAGCTAGGCTACCGGAAGTGGGGTTTATCAGATTCTCCAACTCATTGTGCATCTAATAGGCGAATAAAATCACTACCAAAAATGACAAATCTTAATCGACTTTTTTTTACGATACCCAAATAACGTGAACTGGGAACCCAAAGTTGAAGCTTCAAACGGCAATTTAAGGCATTTCTCTTGCAGCTAGACTACCGGAAGTGGGGTTTATCAGATTCTCCAACTCATTGTGCATCTAATAGGCGAATAAAATCACTACCAAAAATGACAAATCTTAATCGACTTTTTTTTACGATACCCAAATAACGTGAACTGGGAACCCAAAGTTGAAGCTTCAAACGGCAATTTAAGGCATTTCTCTTGCAGCTAGACTACCGGAAGTGGGGTTTATCAGATTCTCCAACTCATTGTGCATCTAATAGGCGAATAAAATCACTACCAAAAATGACAAATCTTAATCGACTTTTTTTTACGATACCCAAATAACGTGAACTGGGAACCCAAAGTTGAAGCTTCAAACGGCAATTTAAGGCATTTCTCTTGCAGCTAGACTACCGGAAGTGGGGTTTATCAGATTCTCCAACTCATTGTGCATCTAATAGGCGAATAAAATCACTACCAAAAATGACAAATCTTAATCGACTTTTTTTTACGATACCCAAATGTCGTGAACTGGGAACCCAAAGTTGAAGCTTCAAACGGCAATTTAAGGCATTTCTCTTGCAGCTAGGCTACCGGAAGTGGGGTTTATCAGATTCTCCAACTCATTGTGCATCTAATAGGCGAATAAAATCACTACCAAAAATGACAAATCTTAATCGACTTTTTTTTACGATACCCAAATAACGTGAACTGGGAACCCAAAGTTGAAGCTTCAAACGGCAATTTAAGGCATTTCTCTTGCAGCTAGACTACCGGAAGTGGGGTTTATCAGATTCTCCAACTCATTGTGCATCTAATAGGCGAATAAAATCACTACCAAAAATGACAAATCGTAATCGACTTTTTTTTACGATACCCAAATAACGTGAACTGGGAACCCAAAGTTGAAGCTTCAAACGGCAATTTAAGGCATTTCTCTTGCAGCTAGGCTACCGGAAGTGGGGTTTATCAGATTCTCCAACTCATTGTGCATCTAATAGGCGAATAAAATCACTACCAAAAATGACAAATCGTAATCGACTTTTTTTTACGATACCCAAATAACGTGAACTGGGAACCCAAAGTTAAAGCTTCAAACGGCAATTTAAGGCATTTCTCTTGCAGCTAGGCTACCGGAAGTGGGGTTTATCAGATTCTCCAACTCATTGTGCATCTAATAGGCGAATAAAATCACTACCAAAAATGACAAATCTTAATCGACTTTTTTTTACGATACCCAAATAACGTGAACTGGGAACCCAAAGTTGAAGCTTCAAACGGCAATTTAAGGCATTTCTCTTGCAGCTAGGCTACCGGAAGTGGGGTTTATCAGATTCTCCAACTCATTGTGCATCTAATAGGCGAATAAAATCACTACCAAAAATGACAAATCTTAATCGACTTTTTTTTACGATACCCAAATGTCGTGAACTGGGAACCCAAAGTTGAAGCTTCAAACGGCAATTTAAGGCATTTCTCTTGCAGCTAGGCTACCGGAAGTGGGGTTTATCAGATTCTCCAACTCATTGTGCATCTAATAGGCGAATAAAATCACTACCAAAAATGACAAATCTTAATCGACTTTTTTTTACGATACCCAAATGTCGTGAACTGGGAACCCAAAGTTGAAGCTTCAAACGGCAATTTAAGGCATTTCTCTTGCAGCTAGACTACCGGAAGTGGGGTTTATCAGATTCTCCAACTCATTGTGCATCTAATAGGCGAATAAAATCACTACCAAAAATGACAAATCGTAATCGACTTTTTTTTACGATACCCAAATAACGTGAACTGGGAACCCAAAGTTGAAGCTTCAAACGGCAATTTAAGGCATTTCTCTTGCAGCTAGGCTACCGGAAGTGGGGTTTATCAGATTCTCCAACTCATTGTGCATCTAATAGGCGAATAAAATCACTACCAAAAATGACAAATCGTAATCGACTTTTTTTTACGATACCCAAATAACGTGAACTGGGAACCCAAAGTTGAAGCTTCAAACGGCAATTTAAGGCATTTCTCTTGCAGCTAGGCTACCGGAAGTGGGGTTTATCAGATTCTCCAACTCATTGTGCATCTAATAGGCGAATAAAATCACTACCAAAAATGACAAATCTTAATCGACTTTTTTTTACGATACCCAAATAACGTGAACTGGGAACCCAAAGTTGAAGCTTCAAACGGCAATTTAAGGCATTTCTCTTGCAGCTAGGCTACCGGAAGTGGGGTTTATCAGATTCTCCAACTCATTGTGCATCTAATAGGCGAATAAAATCACTACCAAAAATGACAAATCTTAATCGACTTTTTTTTACGATACCCAAATAACGTGAACTGGGAACCCAAAGTTGAAGCTTCAAACGGCAATTTAAGGCATTTCTCTTGCAGCTAGACTACCGGAAGTGGGGTTTATCAGATTCTCCAACTCATTGTGCATCTAATAGGCGAATAATCACTACCAAAAATGACAAATCTTAATCGACTTTTTTTTTACGATACCCAAATAACGTGAACTGGGAACCCAAAGTTGAAGCTTCAAACGGCAATTTAAGGCATTTCTCTTGCAGCTAGACTACCGGAAGTGGGGTTTATCAGATTCTCCAACTCATTGTGCATCTAATAGGCGAATAAAATCACTACCAAAAATGACAAATCGTAATCGACTTTTTTTTACGATACCCAAATAACGTGAACTGGGAACCCAAAGTTGAAGCTTCAAACGGCAATTTAAGGCATTTCTCTTGCAGCTAGGCTACCGGAAGTGGGGTTTATCAGATTCTCCAACTCATTGTGCATCTAATAGGCGAATAAAATCACTACCAAAAATGACAAATCGTAATCGACTTTTTTTTACGATACCCAAATAACGTGAACTGGGAACCCAAAGTTGAAGCTTCAAACGGCAATTTAAGGCATTTCTCTTGCAGCTAGGCTACCGGAAGTGGGGTTTATCAGATTCTCCAACTCATTGTGCATCTAATAGGCGAATAAAATCACTACCAAAAATGACAAATCTTAATCGACTTTTTTTTACGATACCCAAATAACGTGAACTGGGAACCCAAAGTTGAAGCTTCAAACGGCAATTTAAGGCATTTCTCTTGCAGCTAGGCTACCGGAAGTGGGGTTTATCAGATTCTCCAACTCATTGTGCATCTAATAGGCGAATAAAATCACTACCAAAAATGACAAATCTTAATCGACTTTTTTTTACGATACCCAAATGTCGTGAACTGGGAACCCAAAGTTGAAGCTTCAAACGGCAATTTAAGGCATTTCTCTTGCAGCTAGGCTACCGGAAGTGGGGTTTATCAGATTCTCCAACTCATTGTGCATCTAATAGGCGAATAAAATCACTACCAAAAATGACAAATCTTAATCGACTTTTTTTTACGATACCCAAATGTCGTGAACTGGGAACCCAAAGTTGAAGCTTCAAACGGCAATTTAAGGCATTTCTCTTGCAGCTAGACTACCGGAAGTGGGGTTTATCAGATTCTCCAACTCATTGTGCATCTAATAGGCGAATAAAATCACTACCAAAAATGACAAATCGTAATCGACTTTTTTTTACGATACCCAAATAACGTGAACTGGGAACCCAAAGTTGAAGCTTCAAACGGCAATTTAAGGCATTTCTCTTGCAGCTAGACTACCGGAAGTGGGGTTTATCAGATTCTCCAACTCATTGTGCATCTAATAGGCGAATAAAATCACTACCAAAAATGACAAATCGTAATCGACTTTTTTTTACGATACCCAAATAACGTGAACTGGGAACCCAAAGTTGAAGCTTCAAACGGCAATTTAAGGCATTTCTCTTGCAGCTAGACTACCGGAAGTGGGGTTTATCAGATTCTCCAACTCATTGTGCATCTAATAGGCGAATAAAATCACTACCAAAAATGACAAATCTTAATCGACTTTTTTTTACGATACCCAAATAACGTGAACTGGGAACCCAAAGTTGAAGCTTCAAACGGCAATTTAAGGCATTTCTCTTGCAGCTAGACTACCGGAAGTGGGGTTTATCAGATTCTCCAACTCATTGTGCATCTAATAGGCGAATAAAATCACTACCAAAAATGACAAATCGTAATCGACTTTTTTTTACGATACCCAAATAACGTGAACTGGGAACCCAAAGTTGAAGCTTCAAACGGCAATTTAAGGCATTTCTCTTGCAGCTAGGCTACCGGAAGTGGGGTTTATCAGATTCTCCAACTCATTGTGCATCTAATAGGCGAATAAAATCACTACCAAAAATGACAAATCTTAATCGACTTTTTTTTACGATACCCAAATAACGTGAAACTGGGAACCCAAAGTTGAAGCTTCAAACGGCAATTTAAGGCATTTCTCTTGCAGCTAGGCTACCGGAAGTGGGGTTTATCAGATTCTCCAACTCATTGTGCATCTAATAGGCGAATAAAATCACTACCAAAAATGACAAATCTTAATCGACTTTTTTTTACGATACCCAAATAACGTGAACTGGGAACCCAAAGTTGAAGCTTCAAACGGCAATTTAAGGCATTTCTCTTGCAGCTAGGCTACCGGAAGTGGGGTTTATCAGATTCTCCAACTCATTGTGCATCTAATAGGCGAATAAAATCACTACCAAAAATGACAAATCTTAATCGACATTTTTTTACGATACCCAAATGTCGTGAACTGGGAACCCAAAGTTGAAGCTTCAAACGGCAATTTAAGGCATTTCTCTTGCAGCTAGACTACCGGAAGTGGGGTTTATCAGATTCTCCAACTCATTGTGCATCTAATAGGCGAATAAAATCACTACCAAAAATGACAAATCTTAATCGACTTTTTTTTACGATACCCAAATGTCGTGAACTGGGAACCCAAAGTTGAAGCTTCAAACGGCAATTTAAGGCATTTCTCTTGCAGCTAGACTACCGGAAGTGGGGTTTATCAGATTCTCCAACTCATTGTGCATCTAATAGGCGAATAAAATCACTACCAAAAATGACAAATCGTAATCGACTTTTTTTTACGATACCCAAATAACGTGAACTGGGAACCCAAAGTTGAAGCTTCAAACGGCAATTTAAGGCATTTCTCTTGCAGCTAGACTACCGGAAGTGGGGTTTATCAGATTCTCCAACTCATTGTGCATCTAATAGGCGAATAAAATCACTACCAAAAATGACAAATCGTAATCGACTTTTTTTTACGATACCCAAATAACGTGAACTGGGAACCCAAAGTTGAAGCTTCAAACGGCAATTTAAGGCATTTCTCTTGCAGCTAGACTACCGGAAGTGGGGTTTATCAGATTCTCCAACTCATTGTGCATCTAATAGGCGAATAAAATCACTACCAAAAATGACAAATCTTAATCGACTTTTTTTTACGATACCCAAATAACGTGAACTGGGAACCCAAAGTTGAAGCTTCAAACGGCAATTTAAGGCATTTCTCTTGCAGCTAGACTACCGGAAGTGGGGTTTATCAGATTCTCCAACTCATTGTGCATCTAATAGGCGAATAAAATCACTACCAAAAATGACAAATCGTAATCGACTTTTTTTTACGATACCCAAATAACGTGAACTGGGAACCCAAAGTTGAAGCTTCAAACGGCAATTTAAGGCATTTCTCTTGCAGCTAGGCTACCGGAAGTGGGGTTTATCAGATTCTCCAACTCATTGTGCATCTAATAGGCGAATAAAATCACTACCAAAAATGACAAATCTTAATCGACTTTTTTTTACGATACCCAAATAACGTGAACTGGGAACCCAAAGTTGAAGCTTCAAACGGCAATTTAAGGCATTTCTCTTGCAGCTAGACTACCGGAAGTGGGGTTTATCAGATTCTCCAACTCATTGTGCATCTAATAGGCGAATAAAATCACTACCAAAAATGACAAATCTTAATCGACTTTTTTTTACGATACCCAAATAACGTGAACTGGGAACCCAAAGTTGAAGCTTCAAACGGCAATTTAAGGCATTTCTCTTGCAGCTAGACTACCGGAAGTGGGGTTTATCAGATTCTCCAACTCATTGTGCATCTAATAGGCGAATAAAATCACTACCAAAAATGACAAATCTTAATCGACTTTTTTTTACGATACCCAAATAACGTGAACTGGGAACCCAAAGTTGAAGCTTCAAACGGCAATTTAAGGCATTTCTCTTGCAGCTAGACTACCGGAAGTGGGGTTTATCAGATTCTCCAACTCATTGTGCATCTAATAGGCGAATAAAATCACTACCAAAAATGACAAATCGTAATCGACTTTTTTTTACGATACCCAAATAACGTGAACTGGGAACCCAAAGTTGAAGCTTCAATCGGCAATTTAAGGCATTTCTCTTGCAGCTAGGCTACCGGAAGTGGGGTTTATCAGATTCTCCAACTCATTGTGCATCTAATAGGCGAATAAAATCACTACCAAAAATGACAAATCTTAATCGACTTTTTTTTACGATACCCAAATGTCGTGAACTGGGAACCCAAAGTTGAAGCTTCAAACGGCAATTTAAGGCATTTCTCTTGCAGCTAGACTACCGGAAGTGGGGTTTATCAGATTCTCCAACTCATTGTGCATCTAATAGGCGAATAAAATCACTACCAAAAATGACAAATCGTAATCGACTTTTTTTTACGATACCCAAATAACGTGAACTGGGAACCCAAAGTTGAAGCTTCAAACGGCAATTTAAGGCATTTCTCTTGCAGCTAGGCTACCGGAAGTGGGGTTTATCAGATTCTCCAACTCATTGTGCATCTAATAGGCGAATAAAATCACTACCAAAAATGACAAATCGTAATCGACTTTTTTTTACGATACCCAAATAACGTGAACTGGGAACCCAAAGTTGAAGCTTCAAACGGCAATTTAAGGCATTTCTCTTGCAGCTAGGCTACCGGAAGTGGGGTTTATCAGATTCTCCAACTCATTGTGCATCTAATAGGCGAATAAAATCACTACCAAAAATGACAAATCTTAATCGACTTTTTTTTACGATACCCAAATAACGTGAACTGGGAACCCAAAGTTGAAGCTTCAAACGGCAATTTAAGGCATTTCTCTTGCAGCTAGGCTACCGGAAGTGGGGTTTATCAGATTCTCCAACTCATTGTGCATCTAATAGGCGAATAAAATCACTACCAAAAATGACAAATCTTAATCGACTTTTTTTTACGATACCCAAATAACGTGAACTGGGAACCCAAAGTTGAAGCTTCAAACGGCAATTTAAGGCATTTCTCTTGCAGCTAGACTACCGGAAGTGGGGTTTATCAGATTCTCCAACTCATTGTGCATCTAATAGGCGAATAAAATCACTACCAAAAATGACAAATCTTAATCGACTTTTTTTTACGATACCCAAATAACGTGAACTGGGAACCCAAAGTTGAAGCTTCAAACGGCAATTTAAGGCATTTCTCTTGCAGCTAGACTACCGGAAGTGGGGTTTATCAGATTCTCCAACTCATTGTGCATCTAATAGGCGAATAAAATCACTACCAAAAATGACAAATCGTAATAGACTTTTTTTTACGATACCCAAATAACGTGAACTGGGAACCCAAAGTTGAAGCTTCAAACGGCAATTTAAGGCATTTCTCTTGCAGCTAGGCTACCGGAAGTGGGGTTTATCAGATTCTCCAACTCATTGTGCATCTAATAGGCGAATAAAATCACTACCAAAAATGACAAATCTTAATCGACTTTTTTTTACGATACCCAAATAACGTGAACTGGGAACCCAAAGTTGAAGCTTCAAACGGCAATTTAAGGCATTTCTCTTGCAGCTAGACTACCGGAAGTGGGGTTTATCAGATTCTCCAACTCATTGTGCATCTAATAGGCGAATAAAATCACTACCAAAAATGACAAATCTTAATCGACTTTTTTTTACGATACCCAAATAACGTGAACTGGGAACCCAAAGTTGAAGCTTCAAACGGCAATTTAAGGCATTTCTCTTGCAGCTAGACTACCGGAAGTGGGGTTTATCAGATTCTCCAACTCATTGTGCATCTAATAGGCGAATAAAATCACTACCAAAAATGACAAATCTTAATCGACTTTTTTTTACGATACCCAAATAACGTGAACTGGGAACCCAAAGTTGAAGCTTCAAACGGCAATTTAAGGCATTTCTCTTGCAGCTAGACTACCGGAAGTGGGGTTTATCAGATTCTCCAACTCATTGTGCATCTAATAGGCGAATAAAATCACTACCAAAAATGACAAATCGTAATCGACTTTTTTTTACGATACCCAAATAACGTGAACTGGGAACCCAAAGTTGAAGCTTCAAACGGCAATTTAAGGCATTTCTCTTGCAGCTAGGCTACCGGAAGTGGGGTTTATCAGATTCTCCAACTCATTGTGCATCTAATAGGCGAATAAAATCACTACCAAAAATGACAAATCTTAATCGACTTTTTTTTACGATACCCAAATGTCGTGAACTGGGAACCCAAAGTTGAAGCTTCAAACGGCAATTTAAGGCATTTCTCTTGCAGCTAGACTACCGGAAGTGGGGTTTATCAGATTCTCCAACTCATTGTGCATCTAATAGGCGAATAAAATCACTACCAAAAATGACAAATCGTAATCGACTTTTTTTTACGATACCCAAATAACGTGAACTGGGAACCCAAAGTTGAAGCTTCAAACGGCAATTTAAGGCATTTCTCTTGCAGCTAGGCTACCGGAAGTGGGGTTTATCAGATTCTCCAACTCATTGTGCATCTAATAGGCGAATAAAATCACTACCAAAAATGACAAATCGTAATCGACTTTTTTTTACGATACCCAAATAACGTGAACTGGGAACCCAAAGTTGAAGCTTCAAACGGCAATTTAAGGCATTTCTCTTGCAGCTAGGCTACCGGAAGTGGGGTTTATCAGATTCTCCAACTCATTGTGCATCTAATAGGCGAATAAAATCACTACCAAAAATGACAAATCTTAATCGACTTTTTTTTACGATACCCAAATAACGTGAACTGGGAACCCAAAGTTGAAGCTTCAAACGGCAATTTAAGGCATTTCTCTTGCAGCTAGGCTACCGGAAGTGGGGTTTATCAGATTCTCCAACTCATTGTGCATCTAATAGGCGAATAAAATCACTACCAAAAATGACAAATCTTAATCGACTTTTTTTTACGATACCCAAATAACGTGAACTGGGAACCCAAAGTTGAAGCTTCAAACGGCAATTTAAGGCATTTCTCTTGCAGCTAGACTACCGGAAGTGGGGTTTATCAGATTCTCCAACTCATTGTGCATCTAATAGGCGAATAAAATCACTACCAAAAATGACAAATCTTAATCGACTTTTTTTTACGATACCCAAATAACGTGAACTGGGAACCCAAAGTTGAAGCTTCAAACGGCAATTTAAGGCATTTCTCTTGCAGCTAGACTACCGGAAGTGGGGTTTATCAGATTCTCCAACTCATTGTGCATCTAATAGGCGAATAAAATCACTACCAAAAATGACAAATCGTAATCGACTTTTTTTTACGATACCCAAATAACGTGAACTGGGAACCCAAAGTTGAAGCTTCAAACGGCAATTTAAGGCATTTCTCTTGCAGCTAGGCTACCGGAAGTGGGGTTTATCAGATTCTCCAACTCATTGTGCATCTAATAGGCGAATAAAATCACTACCAAAAATGACAAATCGTAATCGACTTTTTTTTACGATACCCAAATAACGTGAACTGGGAACCCAAAGTTAAAGCTTCAAACGGCAATTTAAGGCATTTCTCTTGCAGCTAGGCTACCGGAAGTGGGGTTTATCAGATTCTCCAACTCATTGTGCATCTAATAGGCGAATAAAATCACTACCAAAAATGACAAATCTTAATCGACTTTTTTTTACGATACCCAAATAACGTGAACTGGGAACCCAAAGTTGAAGCTTCAAACGGCAATTTAAGGCATTTCTCTTGCAGCTAGGCTACCGGAAGTGGGGTTTATCAGATTCTCCAACTCATTGTGCATCTAATAGGCGAATAAAATCACTAACAAAAATGACAAATCTTAATCGACTTTTTTTTACGATACCCAAATGTCGTGAACTGGGAACCCAAAGTTGAAGCTTCAAACGGCAATTTAAGGCATTTCGCTTGCAGCTAGGCTACCGGAAGTGGGGTTTATCAGATTCTCCAACTCATTGTGCATCTAATAGGCGAATAAAATCACTACCAAAAATGACAAATCTTAATCGACTTTTTTTTACGATACCCAAATGTCGTGAACTGGGAACCCAAAGTTGAAGCTTCAAACGGCAATTTAAGGCATTTCTCTTGCAGCTAGACTACCGGAAGTGGGGTTTATCAGATTCTCCAACTCATTGTGCATCTAATAGGCGAATAAAATCACTACCAAAAATGACAAATCGTAATCGACTTTTTTTTACGATACCCAAATAACGTGAACTGGGAACCCAAAGTTGAAGCTTCAAACGGCAATTTAAGGCATTTCTCTTGCAGCTAGACTACCGGAAGTGGGGTTTATCAGATTCTCCAACTCATTGTGCATCTAATAGGCGAATAAAATCACTACCAAAAATGACAAATCTTAATCGACTTTTTTTTACGATACCCAAATAACGTGAACTGGGAACCCAAAGTTGAAGCTTCAAACGGCAATTTAAGGCATTTCTCTTGCAGCTAGACTACCGGAAGTGGGGTTTATCAGATTCTCCAACTCATTGTGCATCTAATAGGCGAATAAAATCACTACCAAAAATGACAAATCGTAATCGACTTTTTTTTACGATACCCAAATAACGTGAACTGGGAACCCAAAGTTGAAGCTTCAAACGGCAATTTAAGGCATTTCTCTTGCAGCTAGGCTACCGGAAGTGGGGTTTATCAGATTCTCCAACTCATTGTGCATCTAATAGGCGAATAAAATCACTACCAAAAATGACAAATCTTAATCGACTTTTTTTTACGATACCCAAATAACGTGAACTGGGAACCCAAAGTTGAAGCTTCAAACGGCAATTTAAGGCATTTCTCTTGCAGCTAGACTACCGGAAGTGGGGTTTATCAGATTCTCCAACTCATTGTGCATCTAATAGGCGAATAAAATCACTACCAAAAATGACAAATCTTAATCGACTTTTTTTTACGATACCCAAATAACGTGAACTGGGAACCCAAAGTTGAAGCTTCAAACGGCAATTTAAGGCATTTCTCTTGCAGCTAGACTACCGGAAGTGGGGTTTATCAGATTCTCCAACTCATTGTGCATCTAATAGGCGAATAAAATCACTACCAAAAATGACAAATCTTAATCGACTTTTTTTTACGATACCCAAATAACGTGAACTGGGAACCCAAAGTTGAAGCTTCAAACGGCAATTTAAGGCATTTCTCTTGCAGCTAGACTACCGGAAGTGGGGTTTATCAGATTCTCCAACTCATTGTGCATCTAATAGGCGAATAAAATCACTACCAAAAATGACAAATCGTAATCGACTTTTTTTTACGATACCCAAATAACGTGAACTGGGAACCCAAAGTTGAAGCTTCAAACGGCAATTTAAGGCATTTCTCTTGCAGCTAGGCTACCGGAAGTGGGGTTTATCAGATTCTCCAACTCATTGTGCATCTAATAGGCGAATAAAATCACTACCAAAAATGACAAATCGTAATCGACTTTTTTTTACGATACCCAAATAACGTGAACTGGGAACCCAAAGTTGAAGCTTCAAACGGCAATTTAAGGCATTTCTCTTGCAGCTAGGCTACCGGAAGTGGGGTTTATCAGATTCTCCAACTCATTGTGCATCTAATAGGCGAATAAAATCACTACCAAAAATGACAAATCTTAATCGACTTTTTTTTAAGATACCCAAATAACGTGAACTGGGAACCCAAAGTTGAAGCTTCAAACGGCAATTTAAGGCATTTCTCTTGCAGCTAGGCTACCGGAAGTGGGGTTTATCAGATTCTCCAACTCATTGTGCATCTAATAGGCGAATAAAATCACTACCAAAAATGACAAATCTTAATCGACTTTTTTTTACGATACCCAAATGTCGTGAACTGGGAACCCAAAGTTGAAGCTTCAAACGGCAATTTAAGGCATTTCTCTTGCAGCTAGGCTACCGGAAGTGGGGTTTATCAGATTCTCCAACTCATTGTGCATCTAATAGGCGAATAAAATCACTACCAAAAATGACAAATCGTAATCGACTTTTTTTTACGATACCCAAATAACGTGAACTGGGAACCCAAAGTTGAAGCTTCAAACGGCAATTTAAGGCATTTCTCTTGCAGCTAGGCTACCGGAAGTGGGGTTTATCAGATTCTCCAACTCATTGTGCATCTAATAGGCGAATAAAATCACTACCAAAAATGACAAATCGTAATCGACTTTTTTTTACGATACCCAAATAACGTGAACTGGGAACCCAAAGTTGAAGCTTCAAACGGCAATTTAAGGCATTTCTCTTGCAGCTAGACTACCGGAAGTGGGGTTTATCAGATTCTCCAACTCATTGTGCATCTAATAGGCGAATAAAATCACTACCAAAAATGACAAATCTTAATCGACTTTTTTTTACGATACCCAAATAACGTGAACTGGGAACCCAAAGTTGAAGCTTCAAACGGCAATTTAAGGCATTTCTCTTGCAGCTAGACTACCGGAAGTGGGGTTTATCAGATTCTCCAACTCATTGTGCATCTAATAGGCGAATAAAATCACTACCAAAAATGACAAATCGTAATCGACTTTTTTTTACGATACCCAAATAACGTGAACTGGGAACCCAAAGTTGAAGCTTCAAACGGCAATTTAAGGCATTTCTCTTGCAGCTAGGCTACCGGAAGTGGGGTTTATCAGATTCTCCAACTCATTGTGCATCTAATAGGCGAATAAAATCACTACCAAAAATGACAAATCTTAATCGACTTTTTTTTACGATACCCAAATAACGTGAACTGGGAACCCAAAGTTGAAGCTTCAAACGGCAATTTAAGGCATTTCTCTTGCAGCTAGACTACCGGAAGTGGGGTTTATCAGATTCTCCAACTCATTGTGCATCTAATAGGCGAATAAAATCACTACCAAAAATGACAAATCTTAATCGACTTTTTTTTACGATACCCAAATAACGTGAACTGGGAACCCAAAGTTGAAGCTTCAAACGGCAATTTAAGGCATTTCTCTTGCAGCTAGACTACCGGAAGTGGGGTTTATCAGATTCTCCAACTCATTGTGCATCTAATAGGCGAATAAAATCACTACCAAAAATGACAAATCTTAATCGACTTTTTTTTACGATACCCAAATAACGTGAACTGGGAACCCAAAGTTGAAGCTTCAAACGGCAATTTAAGGCATTTCTCTTGCAGCTAGACTACCGGAAGTGGGGTTTATCAGATTCTCCAACTCATTGTGCATCTAATAGGCGAATAAAATCACTACCAAAAATGACAAATCGTAATCGACTTTTTTTTACGATACCCAAATAACGTGAACTGGGAACCCAAAGTTGAAGCTTCAAACGGCAATTTAAGGCATTTCTCTTGCAGCTAGGCTACCGGAAGTGGGGTTTATCAGATTCTCCAACTCATTGTGCATCTAATAGGCGAATAAAATCACTACCAAAAATGACAAATCTTAATCGACTTTTTTTTACGATACCCAAATGTCGTGAACTGGGAACCCAAAGTTGAAGCTTCAAACGGCAATTTAAGGCATTTCTCTTGCAGCTAGACTACCGGAAGTGGGGTTTATCAGATTCTCCAACTCATTGTGCATCTAATAGGCGAATAAAATCACTACCAAAAATGACAAATCGTAATCGACTTTTTTTTACGATACCCAAATAACGTGAACTGGGAACCCAAAGTTGAAGCTTCAAACGGCAATTTAAGGCATTTCTCTTGCAGCTAGGCTACCGGAAGTGGGGTTTATCAGATTCTCCAACTCATTGTGCATCTAATAGGCGAATAAAATCACTACCAAAAATGACAAATCGTAATCGACTTTTTTTTACGATACCCAAATAACGTGAACTGGGAACCCAAAGTTGAAGCTTCAAACGGCAATTTAAGGCATTTCTCTTGCAGCTAGGCTACCGGAAGTGGGGTTTATCAGATTCTCCAACTCATTGTGCATCTAATAGGCGAATAAAATCACTACCAAAAATGACAAATCTTAATCGACTTTTTTTTACGATACCCAAATAACGTGAACTGGGAACCCAAAGTTGAAGCTTCAAACGGCAATTTAAGGCATTTCTCTTGCAGCTAGGCTACCGGAAGTGGGGTTTATCAGATTCTCCAACTCATTGTGCATCTAATAGGCGAATAAAATCACTACCAAAAATGACAAATCTTAATCGACTTTTTTTTACGATACCCAAATGTCGTGAACTGGGAACCCAAAGTTGAAGCTTCAAACGGCAATTTAAGGCATTTCTCTTGCAGCTAGACTACCGGAAGTGGGGTTTATCAGATTCTCCAACTCATTGTGCATCTAATAGGCGAATAAAATCACTACCAAAAATGACAAATCTTAATCGACTTTTTTTTACGATACCCAAATGTCGTGAACTGGGAACCCAAAGTTGAAGCTTCAAACGGCAATTTAAGGCATTTCTCTTGCAGCTAGACTACCGGAAGTGGGGTTTATCAGATTCTCCAACTCATTGTGCATCTAATAGGCGAATAAAATCACTACCAAAAATGACAAATCGTAATCGACTTTTTTTTACGATACCCAAATAACGTGAACTGGGAACCCAAAGTTGAAGCTTCAAACGGCAATTTAAGGCATTTCTCTTGCAGCTAGGCTACCGGAAGTGGGGTTTATCAGATTCTCCAACTCATTGTGCATCTAATAGGCGAATAAAATCACTACCAAAAATGACAAATCGTAATCGACTTTTTTTTACGATACCCAAATAACGTGAACTGGGAACCCAAAGTTGAAGCTTCAAACGGCAATTTAAGGCATTTCTCTTGCAGCTAGGCTACCGGAAGTGGGGTTTATCAGATTCTCCAACTCATTGTGCATCTAATAGGCGAATAAAATCACTACCAAAAATGACAAATCTTAATCGACTTTTTTTTACGATACCCAAATAACGTGAACTGGGAACCCAAAGTTGAAGCTTCAAACGACAATTTAAGGCATTTCTCTTGCAGCTAGGCTACCGGAAGTGGGGTTTATCAGATTCTCCAACTCATTGTGCATCTAATAGGCGAATAAAATCACTACCAAAAATGACAAATCTTAATCGACTTTTTTTTACGATACCCAAATGTCGTGAACTGGGAACCCAAAGTTGAAGCTTCAAACGGCAATTTAAGGCATTTCTCTTGCAGCTAGACTACCGGAAGTGGGGTTTATCAGATTCTCCAACTCATTGTGCATCTAATAGGCGAATAAAATCACTACCAAAAATGACAAATCGTAATCGACTTTTTTTTACGATACCCAAATAACGTGAACTGGGAACCCAAAGTTGAAGCTTCAAACGGCAATTTAAGGCATTTCTCTTGCAGCTAGACTACCGGAAGTGGGGTTTATCAGATTCTCCAACTCATTGTGCATCTAATAGGCGAATAAAATCACTACCAAAAATGACAAATCTTAATCGACTTTTTTTTACGATACCCAAATAACGTGAACTGGGAACCCAAAGTTGAAGCTTCAAACGGCAATTTAAGGCATTTCTCTTGCAGCTAGACTACCGGAAGTGGGGTTTATCAGATTCTCCAACTCATTGTGCATCTAATAGGCGAATAAAATCACTACCAAAAATGACAAATCGTAATCGACTTTTTTTTACGATACCCAAATAACGTGAACTGGGAACCCAAAGTTGAAGCTTCAAACGGCAATTTAAGGCATTTCTCTTGCAGCTAGGCTACCGGAAGTGGGGTTTATCAGATTCTCCAACTCATTGTGCATCTAATAGGCGA
This sequence comes from Acanthosepion lycidas, assembly GCA_963932145.1. Taxonomy (NCBI): domain Eukaryota; kingdom Metazoa; phylum Mollusca; class Cephalopoda; order Sepiida; family Sepiidae; genus Acanthosepion; species Acanthosepion lycidas. The sequence continues at coordinate 26,863 of CAWVQA010000040.1, forward strand.
ATAAAATCACTACCAAAAATGACAAATCTTAATCGACTTTTTTTTACGATACCCAAATAACGTGAACTGGGAACCCAAAGTTGAAGCTTCAAACGGCAATTTAAGGCATTTCTCTTGCAGCTAGACTACCGGAAGTGGGGTTTATCAGATTCTCCAACTCATTGTGCATCTAATAGGCGAATAAAATCACTACCAAAAATGACAAATCTTAATCGACTTTTTTTTACGATACCCAAATAACGTGAACTGGGAACCCAAAGTTGAAGCTTCAAACGGCAATTTAAGGCATTTCTCTTGCAGCTAGACTACCGGAAGTGGGGTTTATCAGATTCTCCAACTCATTGTGCATCTAATAGGCGAATAAAATCACTACCAAAAATGACAAATCTTAATCGACTTTTTTTTACGATACCCAAATAACGTGAACTGGGAACCCAAAGTTGAAGCTTCAAACGGCAATTTAAGGCATTTCTCTTGCAGCTAGACTACCGGAAGTGGGGTTTATCAGATTCTCCAACTCATTGTGCATCTAATAGGCGAATAAAATCACTACCAAAAATGACAAATCGTAATCGACTTTTTTTTACGATACCCAAATAACGTGAACTGGGAACCCAAAGTTGAAGCTTCAAACGGCAATTTAAGGCATTTCTCTTGCAGCTAGGCTACCGGAAGTGGGGTTTATCAGATTCTCCAACTCATTGTGCATCTAATAGGCGAATAAAATCACTACCAAAAATGACAAATCTTAATCGACTTTTTTTTACGATACCCAAATGTCGTGAACTGGGAACCCAAAGTTGAAGCTTCAAACGGCAATTTAAGGCATTTCTCTTGCAGCTAGACTACCGGAAGTGGGGTTTATCAGATTCTCCAACTCATTGTGCATCTAATAGGCGAATAAAATCACTACCAAAAATGACAAATCGTAATCGACTTTTTTTTACGATACCCAAATATCGTGAACTGGGAACCCAAAGTTGAAGCTTCAAACGGCAATTTAAGGCATTTCTCTTGCAGCTAGGCTACCGGAAGTGGGGTTTATCAGATTCTCCAACTCATTGTGCATCTAATAGGCGAATAAAATCACTACCAAAAATGACAAATCGTAATCGACTTTTTTTTACGATACCCAAATAACGTGAACTGGGAACCCAAAGTTGAAGCTTCAAACGGCAATTTAAGGCATTTCTCTTGCAGCTAGACTACCGGAAGTGGGGTTTATCAGATTCTCAAACTCATTGTGCATCTAATAGGCGAATAAAATCACTACCAAAAATGACAAATCGTAATCGACTTTTTTTTACGATACCCAAATAACGTGAACTGGGAACCCAAAGTTGAAGCTTCAAACGGCAATTTAAGGCATTTCTCTTGCAGCTAGGCTACCGGAAGTGGGGTTTATCAGATTCTCCAACTCATTGTGCATCTAATAGGCGAATAAAATCACTACCAAAAATGACAAATCGTAATCGACTTTTTTTTACGATACCCAAATAACGTGAACTGGGAACCCAAAGTTGAAGCTTCAAACGGCAATTTAAGGCATTTCTCTTGCAGCTAGGCTACCGGAAGTGGGGTTTATCAGATTCTCCAACTCATTGTGCATCTAATAGGCGAATAAAATCACTACCAAAAATGACAAATCTTAATCGACTTTTTTTTACGATACCCAAATAACGTGAACTGGGAACCCAAAGTTGAAGCTTCAAACGGCAATTTAAGGCATTTCTCTTGCAGCTAGGCTACCGGAAGTGGGGTTTATCAGATTCTCCAACTCATTGTGCATCTAATAGGCGAATAAAATCACTACCAAAAATGACAAATCTTAATCGACTTTTTTTTACGATACCCAAATGTCGTGAACTGGGAACCCAAAGTTGAAGCTTCAAACGGCAATTTAAGGCATTTCTCTTGCAGCTAGACTACCGGAAGTGGGGTTTATCAGATTCTCCAACTCATTGTGCATCTAATAGGCGAATAAAATCACTACCAAAAATGACAAATCGTAATCGACTTTTTTTTACGATACCCAAATAACGTGAACTGGGAACCCAAAGTTGAAGCTTCAAACGGCAATTTAAGGCATTTCTCTTGCAGCTAGGCTACCGGAAGTGGGGTTTATCAGATTCTCCAACTCATTGTGCATCTAATAGGCGAATAAAATCACTACCAAAAATGACAAATCTTAATCGACTTTTTTTTACGATACCCAAATGTCGTGAACTGGGAACCCAAAGTTGAAGCTTCAAACGGCAATTTAAGGCATTTCTCTTGCAGCTAGGCTACCGGAAGTGGGGTTTATCAGATTCTCCAACTCATTGTGCATCTAATAGGCGAATAAAATCACTACCAAAAATGACAAATCGTAATCGACTTTTTTTTACGATACCCAAATAACGTGAACTGGGAACCCAAAGTTGAAGCTTCAAACGGCAATTTAAGGCATTTCTCTTGCAGCTAGACTACCGGAAGTGGGGTTTATCAGATTCTCCAACTCATTGTGCATCTAATAGGCGAATAAAATCACTACCAAAAATGACAAATCGTAATCGACTTTTTTTTACGATACCCAAATAACGTGAACTGGGAACCCAAAGTTGAAGCTTCAAACGGCAATTTAAGGCATTTCTCTTGCAGCTAGGCTACCGGAAGTGGGGTTTATCAGATTCTCCAACTCATTGTGCATCTAATAGGCGAATAAAATCACTACCAAAAATGACAAATCGTAATCGACTTTTTTTTACGATACCCTAATAACGTGAACTGGGAACCCAAAGTTGAAGCTTCAAACGGCAATTTAAGGCATTTCTCTTGCAGCTAGGCTACCGGAAGTGGGGTTTATCAGATTCTCCAACTCATTGTGCATCTAATAGGCGAATAAAATCACTACCAAAAATGACAAATCTTAATCGACTTTTTTTTACGATACCCAAATAACGTGAACTGGGAACCCAAAGTTGAAGCTTCAAACGGCAATTTAAGGCATTTCTCTTGCAGCTAGGCTACCGGAAGTGGGGTTTATCAGATTCTCCAACTCATTGTGCATCTAATAGGCGAATAAAATCACTACCAAAAATGACAAATCTTAATCGACTTTTTTTTACGATACCCAAATGTCGTGAACTGGGAACCCAAAGTTGAAGCTTCAAACGGCAATTTAAGGCATTTCTCTTGCAGCTAGACTACCGGAAGTGGGGTTTATCAGATTCTCCAACTCATTGTGCATCTAATAGGCGAATAAAATCACTACCAAAAATGACAAATCGTAATCGACTTTTTTTTACGATACCCAAATAACGTGAACTGGGAACCCAAAGTTGAAGCTTCAAACGGCAATTTAAGGCATTTCTCTTGCAGCTAGGCTACCGGAAGTGGGGTTTATCAGATTCTCCAACTCATTGTGCATCTAATAGGCGAATAAAATCACTACCAAAAATGACAAATCTTAATCGACTTTTTTTTACGATACCCAAATAACGTGAACTGGGAACCCAAAGTTGAAGCTTCAAACGGCAATTTAAGGCATTTCTCTTGCAGCTAGGCTACCGGAAGTGGGGTTTATCAGATTCTCCAACTCATTGTGCATCTAATAGGCGAATAAAATCACTACCAAAAATGACAAATCTTAATCGACTTTTTTTTACGATACCCAAATAACGTGAACTGGGAACCCAAAGTTGAAGCTTCAAACGGCAATTTAAGGCATTTCTCTTGCAGCTAGACTACCGGAAGTGGGGTTTATCAGATTCTCCAACTCATTGTGCATCTAATAGGCGAATAAAATCACTACCAAAAATGACAAATCTTAATCGACTTTTTTTTACGATACCCAAATAACGTGAACTGGGAACCCAAAGTTGAAGCTTCAAACGGCAATTTAAGGCATTTCTCTTGCAGCTAGACTACCGGAAGTGGGGTTTATCAGATTCTCCAACTCATTGTGCATCTAATAGGCGAATAAAATCACTACCAAAAATGACAAATCGTAATCGACTTTTTTTTACGATACCCAAATAACGTGAACTGGGAACCCAAAGTTGAAGCTTCAAACGGCAATTTAAGGCATTTCTCTTGCAGCTAGGCTACCGGAAGTGGGGTTTATCAGATTCTCCAACTCATTGTGCATCTAATAGGCGAATAAAATCACTACCAAAAATGACAAATCTTAATCGACTTTTTTTTACGATACCCAAATGTCGTGAACTGGGAACCCAAAGTTGAAGCTTCAAACGGCAATTTAAGGCATTTCTCTTGCAGCTAGACTACCGGAAGTGGGGTTTATCAGATTCTCCAACTCATTGTGCATCTAATAGGCGAATAAAATCACTACCAAAAATGACAAATCGTAATCGACTTTTTTTTACGATACCCAAATAACGTGAACTGGGAACCCAAAGTTGAAGCTTCAAACGGCAATTTAAGGCATTTCTCTTGCAGCTAGGCTACCGGAAGTGGGGTTTATCAGATTCTCCAACTCATTGTGCATCTAATAGGCGAATAAAATCACTACCAAAAATGACAAATCGTAATCGACTTTTTTTTACGATACCCAAATAACGTGAACTGGGAACCCAAAGTTGAAGCTTCAAACGGCAATTTAAGGCATTTCTCTTGCAGCTAGGCTACCGGAAGTGGGGTTTATCAGATTCTCCAACTCATTGTGCATCTAATAGGCGAATAAAATCACTACCAAAAATGACAAATCTTAATCGACTTTTTTTTACGATACCCAAATAACGTGAACTGGGAACCCAAAGTTGAAGCTTCAAACGGCAATTTAAGGCATTTCTCTTGCAGCTAGACTACCGGAAGTGGGGTTTATCAGATTCTCCAACTCATTGTGCATCTAATAGGCGAATAAAATCACTACCAAAAATGACAAATCTTAATCGACTTTTTTTTACGATACCCAAATAACGTGAACTGGGAACCCAAAGTTGAAGCTTCAAACGGCAATTTAAGGCATTTCTCTTGCAGCTAGACTACCGGAAGTGGGGTTTATCAGATTCTCCAACTCATTGTGCATCTAATAGGCGAATAAAATCACTACCAAAAATGACAAATCTTAATCGACTTTTTTTTACGATACCCAAATAACGTGAACTGGGAACCCAAAGTTGAAGCTTCAAACGGCAATTTAAGGCATTTCTCTTGCAGCTAGACTACCGGAAGTGGGGTTTATCAGATTCTCCAACTCATTGTGCATCTAATAGGCGAATAAAATCACTACCAAAAATGACAAATCTTAATCGACTTTTTTTTACGATACCCAAATAACGTGAACTGGGAACCCAAAGTTGAAGCTTCAAACGGCAATTTAAGGCATTTCTCTTGCAGCTAGACTACCGGAAGTGGGGTTTATCAGATTCTCCAACTCATTGTGCATCTAATAGGCGAATAAAATCACTACCAAAAATGACAAATCTTAATCGACTTTTTTTTACGATACCCAAATAACGTGAACTGGGAACCCAAAGTTGAAGCTTCAAACGGCAATTTAAGGCATTTCTCTTGCAGCTAGACTACCGGAAGTGGGGTTTATCAGATTCTCCAACTCATTGTGCATCTAATAGGCGAATAAAATCACTACCAAAAATGACAAATCGTAATCGACTTTTTTTTACGATACCCAAATAACGTGAACTGGGAACCCAAAGTTGAAGCTTCAAACGGCAATTTAAGGCATTTCTCTTGCAGCTAGGCTACCGGAAGTGGGGTTTATCAGATTCTCCAACTCATTGTGCATCTAATAGGCGAATAAAATCACTACCAAAAATGACAAATCGTAATCGACTTTTTTTTACGATACCCAAATAACGTGAACTGGGAACCCAAAGTTGAAGCTTCAAACGGCAATTTAAGGCATTTCTCTTGCAGCTAGGCTACCGGAAGTGGGGTTTATCAGATTCTCCAACTCATTGTGCATCTAATAGGCGAATAAAATCACTACCAAAAATGACAAATCTTAATCGACTTTTTTTTACGATACCCAAATAACGTGAACTGGGAACCCAAAGTTGAAGCTTCAAACGGCAATTTAAGGCATTTCTCTTGCAGCTAGGCTACCGGAAGTGGGGTTTATCAGATTCTCCAACTCATTGTGCATCTAATAGGCGAATAAAATCACTACCTAAAATGACAAATCTTAATCGACTTTTTTTTACGATACCCAAATGTCGTGAACTGGGAACCCAAAGTTGAAGCTTCAAACGGCAATTTAAGGCATTTCTCTTGCAGCTAGGCTACCGGAAGTGGGGTTTATCAGATTCTCCAACCCATTGTGCATCTAATAGGCGAATAAAATCACTACCAAAAATGACAAATCTTAATCGACTTTTTTTTACGATACCCAAATGTCGTGAACTGGGAACCCAAAGTTGAAGCTTCAAACGGCAATTTAAGGCATTTCTCTTGCAGCTAGACTACCGGAAGTGGGGTTTATCAGATTCTCCAACTCATTGTGCATCTAATAGGCGAATAAAATCACTACCAAAAATGACAAATCGTAATCGACTTTTTTTTACGATACCCAAATAACGTGAACTGGGAACCCAAAGTTGAAGCTTCAAACGGCAATTTAAGGCATTTCTCTTGCAGCTAGGCTACCGGAAGTGGGGTTTATCAGATTCTCCAACTCATTGTGCATCTAATAGGCGAATAAAATCACTACCAAAAATGACAAATCGTAATCGACTTTTTTTTACGATACCCAAATAACGTGAACTGGGAACCCAAAGTTGAAGCTTCAAACGGCAATTTAAGGCATTTCTCTTGCAGCTAGGCTACCGGAAGTGGGGTTTATCAGATTCTCCAACTCATTGTGCATCTAATAGGCGAATAAAATCACTACCAAAAATGACAAATCTTAATCGACTTTTTTTTACGATACCCAAATAACGTGAACTGGGAACCCAAAGTTGAAGCTTCAAACGGCAATTTAAGGCATTTCTCTTGCAGCTAGGCTACCGGAAGTGGGGTTTATCAGATTCTCCAACTCATTGTGCATCTAATAGGCGAATAAAATCACTACCAAAAATGACAAATCGTAATCGACTTTTTTTTACGATACCCAAATAACGTGAACTGGGAACCCAAAGTTGAAGCTTCAAACGGCAATTTAAGGCATTTCTCTTGCAGCTAGACTACCGGAAGTGGGGTTTATCAGATTCTCCAACTCATTGTGCATCTAATAGGCGAGTAAAATCACTACCAAAAATGACAAATCGTAATCGACTTTTTTTTACGATACCCAAATAACGTGAACTGGGAACCCAAAGTTGAAGCTTCAAACGGCAATTTAAGGCATTTCTCTTGCAGCTAGACTACCGGAAGTGGGGTTTATCAGATTCTCCAACTCATTGTGCATCTAATAGGCGAATAAAATCACTACCAAAAATGACAAATCTTAATCGACTTTTTTTTACGATACCCAAATAACGTGAACTGGGAACCCAAAGTTGAAGCTTCAAACGGCAATTTAAGGCATTTCTCTTGCAGCTAGACTACCGGAAGTGGGGTTTATCAGATTCTCCAACTCATTGTGCATCTAATAGGCGAATAAAATCACTACCAAAAATGACAAATCGTAATCGACTTTTTTTTACGATACCCAAATAACGTGAACTGGGAACCCAAAGTTGAAGCTTCAAACGGCAATTTAAGGCATTTCTCTTGCAGCTAGGCTACCGGAAGTGGGGTTTATCAGATTCTCCAACTCATTGTGCATCTAATAGGCGAATAAAATCACTACCAAAAATGACAAATCTTAATCGACTTTTTTTTACGATACCCAAATAACGTGAACTGGGAACCCAAAGTTGAAGCTTCAAACGGCAATTTAAGGCATTTCTCTTGCAGCTAGGCTACCGGAAGTGGGGTTTATCAGATTCTCCAACTCATTGTGCATCTAATAGGCGAATAAAATCACTACCAAAAATGACAAATCTTAATCGACTTTTTTTTACGATACCCAAATGTCGTGAACTGGGAACCCAAAGTTGAAGCTTCAAACGGCAATTTAAGGCATTTCTCTTGCAGCTAGACTACCGGAAGTGGGGTTTATCAGATTCTCCAACTCATTGTGCATCTAATAGGCGAATAAAATCACTACCAAAAATGACAAATCGTAATCGACTTTTTTTTACGATACCCAAATAACGTGAACTGGGAACCCAAAGTTGAAGCTTCAAACGGCAATTTAAGGCATTTCTCTTGCAGCTAGACTACCGGAAGTGGGGTTTATCAGATTCTCCAACTCATTGTGCATCTAATAGGCGAATAAAATCACTACCAAAAATGACAAATCGTAATCGACTTTTTTTTACGATACCCAAATAACGTGAACTGGGAACCCAAAGTTGAAGCTTCAAACGGCAAATTAAGGCATTTCTCTTGCAGCTAGACTACCGGAAGTGGGGTTTATCAGATTCTCCAACTCATTGTGCATCTAATAGGCGAATAAAATCACTACCAAAAATGACAAATCTTAATCGACTTTTTTTTACGATACCCAAATAACGTGAACTGGGAACCCAAAGTTGAAGCTTCAAACGGCAATTTAAGGCATTTCTCTTGCAGCTAGACTACCGGAAGTGGGGTTTATCAGATTCTCCAACTCATTGTGCATCTAATAGGCGAATAAAATCACTACCAAAAATGACAAATCGTAATCGACTTTTTTTTACGATACCCAAATAACGTGAACTGGGAACCCAAAGTTGAAGCTTCAAACGGCAATTTAAGGCATTTCTCTTGCAGCTAGGCTACCGGAAGTGGGGTTTATCAGATTCTCCAACTCATTGTGCATCTAATAGGCGAATAAAATCACTACCAAAAATGACAAATCTTAATCGACTTTTTTTTACGATACCCAAATAACGTGAACTGGGAACCCAAAGTTGAAGCTTCAAACGGCAATTTAAGGCATTTCTCTTGCAGCTAGACTACCGGAAGTGGGGTTTATCAGATTCTCCAACTCATTGTGCATCTAATAGGCGAATAAAATCACTACCAAAAATGACAAATCTTAATCGACTTTTTTTTACGATACCCAAATAACGTGAACTGGGAACCCAAAGTTGAAGCTTCAAACGGCAATTTAAGGCATTTCTCTTGCAGCTAGACTACCGGAAGTGGGGTTTATCAGATTCTCCAACTCATTGTGCATCTAATAGGCGAATAAAATCACTACCAAAAATGACAAATCTTAATCGACTTTTTTTTACGATACCCAAATAACGTGAACTGGGAACCCAAAGTTGAAGCTTCAAACGGCAATTTAAGGCATTTCTCTTGCAGCTAGACTACCGGAAGTGGGGTTTATCAGATTCTCCAACTCATTGTGCATCTAATAGGCGAATAAAATCACTACCAAAAATGACAAATCGTAATCGACTTTTTTTTACGATACCCAAATAACGTGAACTGGGAACCCAAAGTTGAAGCTTCAAACGGCAATTTAAGGCATTTCTCTTGCAGCTAGACTACCGGAAGTGGGGTTTATCAGATTCTCCAACTCATTGTGCATCTAATAGGCGAATAAAATCACTACCAAAAATGACAAATCGTAATCGACTTTTTTTTACGATACCCAAATAACGTGAACTGGGAACCCAAAGTTGAAGCTTCAAACGGCAATTTAAGGCATTTCTCTTGCAGCTAGGCTACCGGAAGTGGGGTTTATCAGATTCTCCAACTCATTGTGCATCTAATAGGCGAATAAAATCACTACCAAAAATGACAAATCTTAATCGACTTTTTTTTACGATACCCAAATAACGTGAACTGGGAACCCAAAGTTGAAGCTTCAAACGGCAATTTAAGGCATTTCTCTTGCAGCTAGGCTACCGGAAGTGGGGTTTATCAGATTCTCCAACTCATTGTGCATCTAATAGGCGAATAAAATCACTACCAAAAATGACAAATCTTAATCGACTTTTTTTTACGATACCCAAATGTCGTGAACTGGGAACCCAAAGTTGAAGCTTCAAACGGCAATTTAAGGCATTTCTCTTGCAGCTAGGCTACCGGAAGTGGGGTTTATCAGATTCTCCAACTCATTGTGCATCTAATAGGCGAATAAAATCACTACCAAAAATGACAAATCTTAATCGACTTTTTTTTACGATACCCAAATGTCGTGAACTGGGAACCCAAAGTTGAAGCTTCAAACGGCAATTTAAGGCATTTCTCTTGCAGCTAGACTACCGGAAGTGGGGTTTATCAGATTCTCCAACTCATTGTGCATCTAATAGGCGAATAAAATCACTACCAAAAATGACAAATCGTAATCGACTTTTTTTTACGATACCCAAATAACGTGAACTGGGAACCCAAAGTTGAAGCTTCAAACGGCAATTTAAGGCATTTCTCTTGCAGCTAGGCTACCGGAAGTGGGGTTTATCAGATTCTCCAACTCATTGTGCATCTAATAGGCGAATAAAATCACTACCAAAAATGACAAATCGTAATCGACTTTTTTTTACGATACCCAAATAACGTGAACTGGGAACCCAAAGTTGAAGCTTCAAACGGCAATTTAAGGCATTTCTCTTGCAGCTAGGCTACCGGAAGTGGGGTTTATCAGATTCTCCAACTCATTGTGCATCTAATAGGCGAATAAAATCACTACCAAAAATGACAAATCTTAATCGACTTTTTTTTACGTTACCCAAATAACGTGAACTGGGAACCCAAAGTTGAAGCTTCAAACGGCAATTTAAGGCATTTCTCTTGCAGCTAGGCTACCGGAAGTGGGGTTTATCAGATTCTCCAACTCATTGTGCATCTAATAGGCGAATAAAATCACTACCAAAAATGACAAATCTTAATCGACTTTTTTTTACGATACCCAAATGTCGTGAACTGGGAACCCAAAGTTGAAGCTTCAAACGGCAATTTAAGGCATTTCTCTTGCAGCTAGACTACCGGAAGTGTGGTTTATCAGATTCTCCAACTCATTGTGCATCTAATAGGCGAATAAAATCACTACCAAAAATGACAAATCGTAATCGACTTTTTTTTACGATACCCAAATAACGTGAACTGGGAACCCAAAGTTGAAGCTTCAAACGGCAATTTAAGGCATTTCTCTTGCAGCTAGACTACCGGAAGTGGGGTTTATCAGATTCTCCAACTCATTGTGCATCTAATAGGCGAATAAAATCACTACCAAAAATGACAAATCGTAATCGACTTTTTTTTACGATACCCAAATAACGTGAACTGGGAACCCAAAGTTGAAGCTTCAAACGGCAATTTAAGGCATTTCTCTTGCAGCTAGACTACCGGAAGTGGGGTTTATCAGATTCTCCAACTCATTGTGCATCTAATAGGCGAATAAAATCACTACCAAAAATGACAAATCTTAATCGACTTTTTTTTACGATACCCAAATAACGTGAACTGGGAACCCAAAGTTGAAGCTTCAAACGGCAATTTAAGGCATTTCTCTTGCAGCTAGGCTACCGGAAGTGGGGTTTATCAGATTCTCCAACTCATTGTGCATCTAATAGGCGAATAAAATCACTACCAAAAATGACAAATCTTAATCGACTTTTTTTTACGATACCCAAATAACGTGAACTGGGAACCCAAAGTTGAAGCTTCAAACGGCAATTTAAGGCATTTCTCTTGCAGCTAGACTACCGGAAGTGGGGTTTATCAGATTCTCCAACTCATTGTGCATCTAATAGGCGAATAAAATCACTACCAAAAATGACAAATCTTAATCGACTTTTTTTTACGATACCCAAATAACGTGAACTGGGAACCCAAAGTTGAAGCTTCAAACGGCAATTTAAGGCATTTCTCTTGCAGCTAGGCTACCGGAAGTGGGGTTTATCAGATTCTCCAACTCATTGTGCATCTAATAGGCGAATAAAATCACTACCAAAAATGACAAATCTTAATCGACTTTTTTTTACGATACCCAAATGTCGTGAACTGGGAACCCAAAGTTGAAGCTTCAAACGGCAATTTAAGGCATTTCTCTTGCAGCTAGACTACCGGAAGTGGGGTTTATCAGATTCTCCAACTCATTGTGCATCTAATAGGCGAATAAAATCACTACCAAAAATGACAAATCGTAATCGACTTTTTTTACGATACCCAAATAACGTGAACTGGGAACCCAAAGTTGAAGCTTCAAACGGCAATTTAAGGCATTTCTTTTGCAGCTAGGCTACCGGAAGTGGGGTTTATCAGATTCTCCAACTCATTGTGCATCTAATAGGCGAATAAAATCACTACCAAAAATGACAAATCGTAATCGACTTTTTTTTACGATACCCAAATAACGTGAACTGGGAACCCAAAGTTGAAGCTTCAAACGGCAATTTAAGGCATTTCTCTTGCAGCTAGGCTACCGGAAGTGGGGTTTATCAGATTCTCCAACTCATTGTGCATCTAATAGGCGAATAAAATCACTACCAAAAATGACAAATCTTAATCGACTTTTTTTTACGATACCCAAATAACGTGAACTGGGAACCCAAAGTTGAAGCTTCAAACGGCAATTTAAGGCATTTCTCTTGCAGCTAGGCTACCGGAAGTGGGGTTTATCAGATTCTCCAACTCATTGTGCATCTAATAGGCGAATAAAATCACTACCAAAAATGACAAATCTTAATCGACTTTTTTTTACGATACCCAAATGTCGTGAACTGGGAACCCAAAGTTGAAGCTTCAAACGGCAATTTAAGGCATTTCTCTTGCAGCTAGACTACCGGAAGTGGGGTTTATCAGATTCTCCAACTCATTGTGCATCTAATAGGCGAATAAAATCACTACCAAAAATGACAAATCGTAATCGACTTTTTTTTACGATACCCAAATAACGTGAACTGGGAACCCAAAGTTGAAGCTTCAAACGGCAATTTAAGGCATTTCTCTTGCAGCTAGGCTACCGGAAGTGGGGTTTATCAGATTCTCCAACTCATTGTGCATCTAATAGGCGAATAAAATCACTACCAAAAATGACAAATCTTAATCGACTTTTTTTTACGATACCCAAATAACGTGAACTGGGAACCCAAAGTTGAAGCTTCAAACGGCAATTTAAGGCATTTCTCTTGCAGCTAGACTACCGGAAGTGGGGTTTATCAGATTCTCCAACTCATTGTGCATCTAATAGGCGAATAAAATCACTACCAAAAATGACAAATCTTAATCGACTTTTTTTTACGATACCCAAATAACGTGAACTGGGAACCCAAAGTTGAAGCTTCAAACGGCAATTTAAGGCATTTCTCTTGCAGCTAGACTACCGGAAGTGGGGTTTATCAGATTCTCCAACTCATTGTGCATCTAATAGGCGAATAAAATCACTACCAAAAATGACAAATCTTAATCGACTTTTTTTTACGATACCCAAATAACGTGAACTGGGAACCCAAAGTTGAAGCTTCAAACGGCAATTTAAGGCATTTCTCTTGCAGCTAGACTACCGGAAGTGGGGTTTATCAGATTCTCCAACTCATTGTGCATCTAATAGGCGAATAAAATCACTACCAAAAATGACAAATCGTAATCGACTTTTTTTTACGATACCCAAATAACGTGAACTGGGAACCCAAAGTTGAAGCTTCAAACGGCAATTTAAGGCATTTCTCTTGCAGCTAGGCTACCGGAAGTGGGGTTTATCAGATTCTCCAACTCATTGTGCATCTAATAGGCGAATAAAATCACTACCAAAAATGACAAATCTTAATCGACTTTTTTTTACGATACCCAAATGTCGTGAACTGGGAACCCAAAGTTGAAGCTTCAAACGGCAATTTAAGGCATTTCTCTTGCAGCTAGACTACCGGAAGTGGGGTTTATCAGATTCTCCAACTCATTGTGCATCTAATAGGCGAATAAAATCACTACCAAAAATGACAAATCGTAATCGACTTTTTTTTACGATACCCAAATAACGTGAACTGGGAACCCAAAGTTGAAGCTTCAAACGGCAATTTAAGGCATTTCTCTTGCAGCTAGGCTACCGGAAGTGGGGTTTATCAGATTCTCCAACTCATTGTGCATCTAATAGGCGAATAAAATCACTACCAAAAATGACAAATCGTAATCGACTTTTTTTTACGATACCCAAATAACGTGACCTGGGAACCCAAAGTTGAAGCTTCAAACGGCAATTTAAGGCATTTCTCTTGCAGCTAGGCTACCGGAAGTGGGGTTTATCAGATTCTCCAACTCATTGTGCATCTAATAGGCGAATAAAATCACTACCAAAAATGACAAATCTTAATCGACTTTTTTTTACGATACCCAAATGTCGTGAACTGGGAACCCAAAGTTGAAGCTTCAAACGGCAATTTAAGGCATTTCTCTTGCAGCTAGGCTACCGGAAGTGGGGTTTATCAGATTCTCCAACTCATTGTGCATCTAATAGGCGAATAAAATCACTACCAAAAATGACAAATCTTAATCGACTTTTTTTTACGATACCCAAATGTCGTGAACTGGGAACCCAAAGTTGAAGCTTCAAACGGCAATTTAAGGCATTTCTCTTGCAGCTAGACTACCGGAAGTGGGGTTTATCAGATTCTCCAACTCATTGTGCATCTAATAGGCGAATAAAATCACTACCAAAAATGACAAATCGTAATCGACTTTTTTTTACGATACCCAAATAACGTGAA
>CAWVQA010000041.1:0-100009 GCA_963932145.1 Acanthosepion lycidas
GTTTATCAGATTCTCCAACTCATTGTGCATCTAATAGGCGAATAAAATCACTACCAAAAATGACAAATCTTAATCGACTTTTTTTTACGATACCCAAATAACGTGAACTGGGAACCCAAAGTTGAAGCTTCAAACGGCAATTTAAGGCATTTCTCTTGCAGCTAGGCCACCGGAAGTGGGGTTTATCAGATTCTCCAACTCATTGTGCATCTAATAGGCGAATAAAATCACTACCAAAAATGACAAATCTTAATCGACTTTTTTTTACGATACCCAAATAACGTGAACTGGGAACCCAAAGTTGAAGCTTCAAACGGCAATTTAAGGCATTTCTCTTGCAGCTAGGCCACCGGAAGTGGGGTTTATCAGATTCTCCAACTCATTGTGCATCTAATAGGCGAATAAAATCACTACCAAAAATGACAAATCTTAATCGACTTTTTTTTACGATACCCAAATAACGTGAACTGGGAACCCAAAGTTGAAGCTTCAAACGGCAATTTAAGGCATTTCTCTTGCAGCTAGGCCACCGGAAGTGGGGTTTATCAGATTCTCCAACTCATTGTGCATCTAATAGGCGAATAAAATCACTACCAAAAATGACAAATCTTAATCGACTTTTTTTTACGATACCCAAATAACGTGAACTGGGAACCCAAAGTTGAAGCTTCAAACGGCAATTTAAGGCATTTCTCTTGCAGCTAGGCCACCGGAAGTGGGGTTTATCAGATTCTCCAACTCATTGTGCATCTAATAGGCGAATAAAATCACTACCAAAAATGACAAATCTTAATCGACTTTTTTTTACGATACCCAAATAACGTGAACTGGGAACCCAAAGTTGAAGCTTCAAACGGCAATTTAAGGCATTTCTCTTGCAGCTAGGCCACCGGAAGTGGGGTTTATCAGATTCTCCAACTCATTGTGCATCTAATAGGCGAATAAAATCACTACCAAAAATGACAAATCTTAATCGACTTTTTTTTACGATACCCAAATAACGTGAACTGGGAACCCAAAGTTGAAGCTTCAAACGGCAATTTAAGGCATTTCTCTTGCAGCTAGGCTACCGGATTCTCCAACTCATTGTGCATCTAATAGGCGAATAAAATCACTACCAAAAATGACAAATCTTAATCGACTTTTTTTTACGATACCCAAATAACGTGAACTGGGAACCCAAAGTTGAAGCTTCAAACGGCAATTTAAGGCATTTCTCTTGCAGCTAGGCTACCGGAAGTGGGGTTTATCAGATTCTCCAACTCATTGTGCATCTAATAGGCGAATAAAATCACTACCAAAAATGACAAATCTTAATCGACTTTTTTTTACGATACCCAAATAACGTGAACTGGGAACCCAAAGTTGAAGCTTCAAACGGCAATTTAAGGCATTTCTCTTGCAGCTAGGCTACCGGAAGTGGGGTTTATCAGATTCTCCAACTCATTGTGCATCTAATAGGCGAATAAAATCACTACCAAAAATGACAAATCTTAATCGACTTTTTTTTACGATACCCAAATAACGTGAACTGGGAACCCAAAGTTGAAGCTTCAAACGGCAATTTAAGGCATTTCTCTTGCAGCTAGGCTACCGGAAGTGGGGTTTATCAGATTCTCCAACTCATTGTGCATCTAATAGGCGAATAAAATCACTACCAAAAATGACAAATCTTAATCGACTTTTTTTTACGATACCCAAATAACGTGAACTGGGAACCCAAAGTTGAAGCTTCAAACGGCAATTTAAGGCATTTCTCTTGCAGCTAGGCTACCGGAAGTGGGGTTTATCAGATTCTCCAACTCATTGTGCATCTAATAGGCGAATAAAATCACTACCAAAAATGACAAATCTTAATCGACTTTTTTTTACGATACCCAAATAACGTGAACTGGGAACCCAAACTTGAAGCTTCAAACGGCAATTTAAGGCATTTCTCTTGCAGCTAGGCTACCGGAAGTGGGGTTTATCAGATTCTCCAACTCATTGTGCATCTAATAGGCGAATAAAATCACTACCAAAAATGACAAATCTTAATCGACTTTTTTTTACGATACCCAAATAACGTGAACTGGGAACCCAAAGTTGAAGCTTCAAACGGCAATTTAAGGCATTTCTCTTGCAGCTAGGCTACCGGAAGTGGGGTTTATCAGATTCTCCAACTCATTGTGCATCTAATAGGCGAATAAAATCACTACCAAAAATGACAAATCTTAATCGACTTTTTTTTACGATACCCAAATAACGTGAACTGGGAACCCAAAGTTGAAGCTTCAAACGGCAATTTAAGGCATTTCTCTTGCAGCTAGGCCACCGGAAGTGGGGTTTATCAGATTCTCCAACTCATTGTGCATCTAATAGGCGAATAAAATCACTACCAAAAATGACAAATCTTAATCGACTTTTTTTTACGATACCCAAATAACGTGAACTGGGAACCCAAAGTTGAAGCTTCAAACGGCAATTTAAGGCATTTCTCTTGCAGCTAGGCCACCGGAAGTGGGGTTTATCAGATTCTCCAACTCATTGTGCATCGAATAGGCGAATAAAATCACTACCAAAAATGACAAATCTTAATCGACTTTTTTTTACGATACCCAAATAACGTGAACTGGGAACCCAAAGTTGAAGCTTCAAACGGCAATTTAAGGCATTTCTCTTGCAGCTAGGCTACCGGAAGTGGGGTTTATCAGATTCTCCAACTCATTGTGCGTCTAATAGGCGAATAAAATCACTACCAAAAATGACAAATCTTAATCGACTTTTTTTTACGATACCCAAATAACGTGAACTGGGAACCCAAAGTTGAAGCTTCAAACGGCAATTTAAGGCATTTCTCTTGCAGCTAGGCTACCGGAAGTGGGGTTTATCAGATTCTCCAACTCATTGTGCATCTAATAGGCGAATAAAATCACTACCAAAAATGACAAATCTTAATCGACTTTTTTTTACGATACCCAAATAACGTGAACTGGGAACCCAAAGTTGAAGCTTCAAACGGCAATTTAAGGCATTTCTCTTGCAGCTAGGCCACCGGAAGTGGGGTTTATCAGATTCTCCAACTCATTGTGCATCTAATAGGCGAATAAAATCACTACCAAAAATGACAAATCTTAATCGACTTTTTTTTACGATACCCAAATAACGTGAACTGGGAACCCAAAGTTGAAGCTTCAAACGGCAATTTAAGGCATTTCTCTTGCAGCTAGGCCACCGGAAGTGGGGTTTATCAGATTCTCCAAGTCATTGTGCATCTAATAGGCGAATAAAATCACTACCAAAAATGACAAATCTTAATCGACTTTTTTTTACGATACCCAAATAACGTGAACTGGGAACCCAAAGTTGAAGCTTCAAACGGCAATTTAAGGCATTTCTCTTGCAGCTAGGCCACCGGAAGTGGGGTTTATCAGATTCTCCAACTCATTGTGCATCTAATAGGCGAATAAAATCACTACCAAAAATGACAAATCTTAATCGACTTTTTTTTACGATACCCAAATAACGTGAACTGGGAACCCAAAGTTGAAGCTTCAAACGGCAATTTAAGGCATTTC
This sequence comes from Acanthosepion lycidas, assembly GCA_963932145.1. Lineage (NCBI taxonomy): Eukaryota > Metazoa > Mollusca > Cephalopoda > Sepiida > Sepiidae > Acanthosepion > Acanthosepion lycidas. The sequence continues at coordinate 3,558 of CAWVQA010000041.1, forward strand.
TCTTGCAGCTAGGCCACCGGAAGTGGTGTTTATCAGATTCTCCAACTCATTGTGCATCTAATAAACGAATAAAATCACTACCAAAAATGACAAATCTTAATCGACTTTTTTTTACGATACCCAAATAACGTGAACTGGGAACCCAAAGTTGAAGCTTCAAACGGCAATTTAAGGCATTTCTCTTGCAGCTAGGCTACCGGAAGTGGGGTTTTTCAGATTCTCCAACTCATTGTGCATCTAATAGGCGAATAAAATCACTACCAAAAATGACAAATCTTAATCGACTTTTTTTTACGATACCCAAATAACGTTAACTGGGAACCCAAAGTTGAAGCTTCAAACGGCAATTTAAGGCATTTCTCTTGCAGCTAGGCTACCGGAAGTGGGGTTTATCAGATTCTCCAACTCATTGTGCATCTAATAGGCGAATACAATCACTACCAAAAATGACAAATCTTAATCGACTTTTTTTTACGATACCCAAATAACGTGAACTGGGAGCCCAAAGTTGAAGCTTCAAACGTCAATTTAAGGCATTTCTCTTGCAGCTAGGCTACCGGAAGTGGGGTTTATCAGATTCTCCAACTCATTGTGCATCTAATAGGCGAATAAAATCACTACCAAAAATGACAAATCTTAATCGACTTTTTTTTACGATACCCAAATAACGTGAACTGGGAACCCAAAGTTGAAGCTTCAAACGGCAATTTAAGGCATTTCTCTTGCAGCTAGGCTACCGGAAGTGGGGTTTATCAGATTCTCCAACTCATTGTGCATCTAATAGGCGAATAAAATCACTACCAAAAATGACAAATCTTAATCGACTTTTTTTTACGATACCCAAATAACGTGAACTGGGAACCCAAAGTTGAAGCTTCAAACGGCAATTTAAGGCATTTCTCTTGCAGCTAGGCCACCGGAAGTGGGGTTTATCAGATTCTCCAACTCATTGTGCATCTAATAGGCGAATAAAATCACTACCAAAAATGACAAATCTTAATCGACTTTTTTTTACGATACCCAAATAACGTGAACTGGGAACCCAATGTTGAAGCTTCAAACGGCAATTTAAGGCATTTCTCTTGCATCTAGGCTACCGGAAGTGGGGTTTATCAGATTCTCCAACTCATTGTGCATCTAATAGGCGAATAAAATCACTACCAAAAATGACAAATCTTAATCGACTTTTTTTTACGATACCCAAATAACGTGAACTGGGAACCCAAAGTTGAAGCTTCAAACGGCAATTTAAGGCATTTCTCTTGCAGCTAGGCCACCGGAAGTGGGGTTTATCAGATTCTCCAACTCATTGTGCATCTAATAGGCGAATAAAATCACTACCAAAAATGACAAATCTTAATCGACTTTTTTTTACGATACCCAAATAACGTGAACTGGGAACCCAAAGTTGAAGCTTCAAACGGCAATTTAAGGCATTTCTCTTGCAGCTAGGCTACCGGAAGTGGGGTTTATCAGATTCTCCAACTCATTGTGCATCTAATAGGCGAATAAAATCACTACCAAAAATGACAAATCTTAATCGACTTTTTTTTACGATACCCAAATAACGTGAACTGGGAACCCAAAGTTGAAGCTTCAAACGGCAATTTAAGGCATTTCTCTTGCAGCTAGGCTACCGGAAGTGGGGTTTATCAGATTCTCCAACTCATTGTGCATCTAATAGGCGAATAAAATCACTACCAAAATGACAAATCTTAATCGACTTTTTTTTACGATACCCAAATAACGTGAACTGGGAACCCAAAGTTGAAGCTTCAAACGGCAATTTAAGGCATTTCCCTTGCAGCTAGGCCACCGGAAGTGGGGTTTATCAGATTCTCCAACTCATTGTGCATCTAATAGGTGAATAAAATCACTACCAAAAATGACAAATCTTAATCGACTTTTTTTTACGATACCCAAATAACGTGAACTGGGAACCCAAAGTTGAAGCTTCAAACGGCAATTTAAGGCATTTCTCTTGCAGCTAGGCTACCGGAAGTGGGGTTTATCAGATTCTCCAACTCATTGTGCATCTAATAGGCGAATAAAATCACTACCAAAAATGACAAATCTTAATCGACTTTTTTTTACGATACCCAAATAACGTGAACTGGGAACCCAAAGTTGAAGCTTCAAACGGCAATTTAAGGCATTTCTCTTGCAGCTAGGCCACCGGAAGTGGGGTTTATCAGATTCTCCAACTCATTGTGCATCTAATAGGCGAATAAAATCACGACCAAAAATGACAAATCTTAATCGATTTTTTTTTACGATACCCAAATAACGTGAACTGGGAACCCAAAGTTGAAGCTTCAAACGGCAATTTAAGGCATTTCTCTTGCAGCTAGGCTACCGGAAGTGGGGTTTATCAGATTCTCCAACTCATTGTGCATCTAATTGGCGAATAAAATCACTACCAAAAATGACAAATCTTAATCGACTTTTTTTTTACGATACCCAAATAACGTGAACTGGGAACCCAAAGTTGAAGCTTCAAACGGCAATTTAAGGCATTTCTCTTGCAGCTAGGCTACCGGAAGTGGGGTTTATCAGATTCTCCAACTCATTGTGCCTCTAATAGGCGAATAAAATCACTACCAAAAATGACAAAACTTAATCGACTTTTTTTTACGATACCCAAATAACGTGAACTGGGAACCCAAAGTTGAAGCTTCAAACGGCAATTTAAGGCATTTCTCTTGCAGCTAGGCTACCGGAAGTGGGGTTTATCAGATTCTCCAACTCATTGTGCATCTAATAGGCGAATAAAATCACTACCAAAAATGACAAATCTTAATCGACTTTTTTTTACGATACCCAAATAACGTGAACTGGGAACCCAAAGTTGAAGCTTCAAACGGCAATTTAAGGCATTTCACTTGCAGCTAGGCCACCGGAAGTGGGGTTTATCAGATTCTCCAACTCATTGTGCATCTAATAGGCGAATAAAATCACTACCAAAAATGACAAATCTTAATCGACTTTTTTTTACGATACCCAAATAACGTGAACTGGGAACCCAAAGTTGAAGCTTCAAACGGCAATTTAAGGCATTTCTCTTGCAGCTAGGCTACCGGAAGTGGGGTTTATCAGATTCTCCAACTCATTGTGCATCTAATAGGCGAATAAAATCACTACCAAAAATGACAAATCTTAATCGACTTTTTTTTACGATACCCAAATAACGTGAACTGGGAACCCAGAGTTGAAGCTTCAAACGGCAATTTAAGGCATTTCTCTTGCAGCTAGGCCACCGGAAGTGGGGTTTATCAGATTCTCCAACTCATTGTGCATCTAATGGGTGAATAAAATCACTACCAAAAATGACAAATCTCAATGGACTTTTTTTTACGATACCCAAATAACGTGAACTGGGAACCCAAAGTTGAAGCTTCAAACGGCAATTTAAGGCATTTCTCTTGCAGCTAGGCTACCGGAAGTGGGGTTTATCAGATTCTCCAACTCATTGTGCATCTAATAGGCGAATAAAATCACTACCAAAAATGACAAATCTTAATCGACTTTTTTTTACGATACCCAAATAACGTGAACTGGGAACCCAAAGTTGAAGCTTCAAACGGCAATTTAAGGCATTTCTCTTGCAGCTAGGCCACCGGAAGTGGGGTTTATCAGATTCTCCAACTCATTGTGCATCTAATGGGTGAATAAAATCACTACCAAAAATGACAAATCTCAATGGACTTTTTTTTACGATACCCAAATAACGTGAACTGGGAACCCAAAGTTGAAGCTTCAAACGGCAATTTAAGGCATTTCTCTTGCAGCTAGGCTACCGGAAGTGGGGTTTATCAGATTCTCCAACTCATTGTGCATCTAATAGGCGAATAAAATCACTACCAAAAATGACAAATCTTAATCGACTTTTTTTTACGATACCCAAATAACGTGAACTGGGAACCCAAAGTTGAAGCTTCAAACGGCAATTTAAGGCATTTCTCTTGCAGCTAGGCTACCGGAAGTGGGGTTTATCAGATTCTCCAACTCATTGTGCATCTAATAGGCGAATAAAATCACTACCAAAAATGACAAATCTTAATCGACTTTTTTTTACGATACCCAAATAACGTGAACTGGGAACCCAAAGTTGAAGCTTCAAACGGCAATTTAAGGCATTTCTCTTGCAGCTAGGCCACCGGAAGTGGGGTTTATCAGATTCTCCAACTCATTGTGCATCTAATAGGCGAATAAAATCACTACCAAAAATGACAAATCTTAATCGACTTTTTTTTACGATACCCAAATAACGTGAACTGGGAACCCAAAGTTGAAGCTTCAAACGGCAATTTAAGGCATTTCTCTTGCAGCTAGGCTACCGGAAGTGGGGTTTATCAGATTCTCCAACTCATTGTGCATCTAATAGGCGAATAAAATCACTACCAAAAATGACAAATCTTAATCGACTTTTTTTTACGATACCCAAATAACGTGAACTGGGAACCCAAAGTTGAAGCTTCAAACGGCAATTTAAGGCATTTCTCTTGCAGCTAGGCCACCGGAAGTGGGGTTTATCAGATTCTCCAACTCATTGTGCATCTAATAGGCGAATAAAATCACTACCAAAAATGACAAAACTTAATCGACTTTTTTTTACGATACCCAAATAACGTGAACTGGGAACCCAAAGTTGAAGCTTCAAACGGCAATTTAAGGCATTTCTCTTGCAGCTAGGCTACCGGAAGTGGGGTTTATCAGATTCTCCAACTCATTGTGCATCTAATAGGCGAATAAAATCACTACCAAAAATGACAAATCTTAATCGACTTTTTTTTACGATACCCAAATAACGTGAACTGGGAACCCAAAGTTGAAGCTTCAAACGGCAATTTAAGGCATTTCTCTTGCAGCTAGGCCACCGGAAGTTGGGTTTATCAGATTCTCCAACTCATTGTGCATCTAATAGGCGAATAAAATCACTACCAAAAATAACAAATCTTAATCGACTTTTTTTTACGATACCCAAATAACGTGAACTGGGAACCCAAAGTTGTCGCTTCAAACGGCAATTTAAGGCATTTCACTTGCAGCTAGGCTACCGGAAGTGGGGTTTATCAGATTCTCCAACTCATTGTGCATCTAATAGGCGAATAAAATCACTACCAAAAATGACAAATCTTAATCGACTTTTTTTTATGATACCCAAATAACGTGAACTGGGAACCCAAAGTTGAAGCTTCAAACGGCAATTTAAGGCATTTCTCTTGCAGCTAGGCTACCGGAAGTGGGGGTTATCAGATTCTCCAACTCATTGTGCATCTAATAGGCGAATAAAATCACTACCAAAAATGACAAATCTTAATCGACTTTTTTTTACGATACCCAAATAACGTGAACTGGGAACCCAAAGTTGAAGCTTCAAACGGCAATTTAAGGCATTTCTCTTGCAGCTAGTCCACCGGAAGTGGGGTTTATCAGATTCTCCAACTCATTGTGCATCTAATAGGCGAATAAAATCACTACCAAAAATGACAAATCTTAATCGACTTTTTTTTACGATACCCAAATAACGTGAACTGGGAACCCAAAGTTGAAGCTTCAAACGGCAATTTAAGGCATTTCTCTTGCAGCTAGGCTACCGGAAGTGGGGTTTTTCAGATTCTCCAACTCATTGTGCATCTAATAGGCGAATAAAATCAGTACCATAAATGACAAATCTTAATCGACTTTTTTTTACGATACCCAAATAACGTGAACTGGGAACCCAAAGTTGAAGCTTCAAACGGCAATTTAAGGCATTTCTCTTGCAGCTAGGCTACAGGAAGTGGGGTTTATCAGATTCTCCAACTCATTGTGCATCTAATAGGCGAATAAAATCACTACCAAAAATGACAAATCTTAATCGACTTTTTTTTACGATACCCAAAAATAACGTGAACTGGGAACCCAAAGTTGAAGCTTCAAGCGGCAATTTCAGGCATTTCTCTTGCAGCTAGGCTACCGGAAGTGGGGTTTATCAGATTCTCCAACTCATTGTGCATCTAATAGGCGAATAAAATCACTACCAAAAATGACAAATCTTCATCGACTTTTTTTTACGATACCCAAATAACGTGAACTGGGAACCCAAAGTTGAAGCTTCAAACGGCAATTTAATGCATTTCTCTTGCAGCTAGGCCACCGGAAGTGGGGTTTATCAGATTCTCCAACTCATTGTGCATCTAATAGGCGAATAAAATCACTACCAAAAATGACAAATCTTAATCGACTTTTTTTTACGATACCCAAATAACGTGAACTGGGAACCCAAAGTTGAAGCTTCAAACGGCAATTTAAGGCATTTCTCTTGCAGCTAGGCTACCGGAAGTGGGGTTTATCAGATTCTCCAACTCATTGTGCATCTAATAGGCGAATAAAATCACTACCAAAAATGACAAATCTTAATCGACTTTTTTTTACGATACCCAAATAACGTGAACTGGGAACCCAAAGTTGAAGCTTCAAACGGCAATTTAAGGCATTTCTCTTGCAGCTAGTCTACCGGAAGTGGGGTTTATCAGATTCTCCAACTCATTGTGCATCTAATAGGCGAATAAAATCACTACCAAAAATGACAAATCTTAATCGACTTTTTTTTACGATACCCAAATAACGTGAACTGGGAACCCAAAGTTGAAGCTTCAAACGGCAATTTAAGGCATTTCTCTTGCAGCTAGGCCACCGGAAGTGGGGTTTATCAGATTCTCCAACTCATTGTGCATCTAATAGGCGAATAAAATCACTACCAAAAATGACAAATCTTAATCGACTTTTTTTTACGATACCCAAATAACGTGAACTGGGAACCCAAAGTTGAAGCTTCAAACGGCAATTTAAGGCATTTCTCTTGCAGCTAGGCTACCGGAAGTGGGGTTTATCAGATTCTCCAACTCATTGTGCATCTAATAGGCGAATAAAATCACTACCAAAAATGACAAATCTTAATCGATTTTTTTTACGATACCCAAATAACGTGAACTGGGAACCCAAAGTTGAAGCTTCAAACGGCAATTTAAGGCATTTCTCTTGCAGCTAGGCTACCGGAAGTGGGGTTTATCAGATTCTCCAACTCATTGTGCATCTAATAGGCGAATAAAATCACTACCAAAAATGACAAATCTTAATCGACTTTTTTTTACGATACCCAAATAACGTGAACTGGGAACCCAAAGTTGAAGCTTCAAACGGCAATTTAAGGCATTTCTCTTGCAGCTAGGCTACCGGAAGTGGGGTTTATCAGATTCTCCAACTCATTGTGCATCTAATAGGCGAATAAAATCACTACCAAAAATGACAAATCTTAATCGACTTTTTTTTACGATACCCAAATAACGTGAACTGGGAACCCAAAGTTGAAGCTTCAAACGGCAATTTAAGGCATTTCTCTTGCAGCTAGGCCACCGGAAGTGGGGTTTATCAGATTCTCCAACTCATTGTGCATCTAATAGGCGAATAAAATCACTACCAAAAATGACAAATCTTAATCGACTTTTTTTTACGATACCCAAATAACGTGAACTGGGAACCCAAAGTTGAAGCTTCAAACGGCAATTTAAGGCATTTCTCTTGCAGCTAGGCTACCGGAAGTGGGGTTTATCAGATTCTCCAACTCATTGTGCATCTAATAGGCGAATAAAATCACTACCAAAAATGACAAATCTTAATCGACTTTTTTTTACGATACCCAAATAACGTGAACTGGGAACCCAAAGTTGAAGCTTCAAACGGCAATTTAAGGCATTTCTCTTGCAGCTAGGCTACCGGAAGTGGGGTTTATCAGATTCTCCAACTCATTGTGCATCTAATAGGCGAAGAAAATAACTACCAAAAATGACAAATCTTAATCGACTTTTTTTTACGATACCCAAATAACGTGAACTGGGAACCCAAAGTTGAAGCTTCAAACGGCAATTTAAGGCATTTCTCTTGCAGCTAGGCCACCGGAAGTGAGGTTTATCAGATTCTCCAAATCATTGTGCATCTCATAGGCGAATAAAATCACTACCAAAAATGACAAATCTTAATCGACTTTTTTTTACGATACCCAAATAACGTGAACTGGGAACCCAAAGTTGAAGTTTCAAACGGCAATTTAAGGCATTTCTCTTGCAGCTAGGCTACCGGAAGTGGGGTTTATCAGATTCTCCAACTCATTGTGCATCTAATAGGCGAATAAAATCACTACCAAAAATGACAAATCTTAATCGACTTTTTTTTACGATACCCAAATAACGTGAACTGGGAACCCAAAGTTGAAGCTTCAAACGGCAATTTAAGGCATTTCTCTTGCAGCTAGGCCACCGGAAGTGGGTTTTATCAGATTCTCCAACTCATTGTGCATCTAATAGGCGAATAAAATCACTACCAAACATGACAAATCTCAATGGACTTTTTTTTACGATACCCAAATAACGTGAACTGGGAACCCAAAGTTGAAGCTTCAAACGGCAATTTGCAGCTAGGCTACCGGAAGTGGGGTTTATCATATTCTCCAACTCATTGTGCATCTAATAGGCGAATAAAATCACTACCAAAAATGAGAAATCTTAATCGACTTTTTTTTACGATACCCAAATAACGTGAACTGGGAACCCAAAGTTGAAGCTTCAAACGGCAATTTAAGGCATTTCTCTTGCAGCTAGGCCACCGGAAGTGGGGTTTATCAGATTCTCCAACTCATTGTGCATCTAATAGGCGAATAAAATCACTACCAAAAATGACAAATCTTAATCGACTTTTTTTTACGATACCCAAATAACGTGAACTGGGAACCCAAAGTTGAAGCTTCAAACGGCAATTTAAGGCATTTCTCTTGCAGCTAGGCTACCGGAAGTGGGGTTTATCAGATTCTCCAACTCATTGTGCATCTAATAGGCGAATAAAATCACTACCAAAAATGACAAATCTTAATCGACTTTTTTTTACGATACCCAAATAACGTGAACTGGGAACCCAAAGTTGAAGCTTCAAACGGCAATTTAAGGCATTTCTCTTGCAGCTAGGCCACCGGAAGTGGGTTTTATCAGATTCTCCAACTCATTGTGCATCTAATAGGCGAATAAAATCACTACCAAAAATGACAAATCTTAATCGACTTTTTTTACGATACCCAAATAACGTCAACTGGGAACCCAAAGTTGAAGCTTCAAACGGCAATTTAAGGCATTTCTCTTGCAGCTAGGCTACCGGAAGTGGGGTTTATCAGATTCTCCAACTCATTGTGCATCTAATAGGCGAATAAAATCACTACCAAAAATGACAAATCTTAATCGACTTTTTTTTACGATACCCAAATAACGTGAACTGGGAACCCAAAGTTGAAGCTTCAAACGGCAATTTAAGGCATTTCTCTTGCAGCTAGGCTACCGGAAGTGGGGTTTATCAGATTCTCCAACTCATTGTGCATCTAATAGGCGAATAAAATCACTACCAAAAATGACAAATCTTAATCGACTTTTTTTTACGATACCCAAATAACGTGAACTGGGAACCCAAAGTTGAAGCTTCAAACGGCAATTTAAGGCATTTCTCTTGCAGCTATGCTACCGGAAGTGGGGTTTATCAGATTCTCCAACTCATTGTGCATCTAATAGGCGAATAAAATCACTACCAAAAATGACAAATCTTAATCGACTTTTTTTTACGATACCCAAATAACGTGAACTGGGAACCCAAAGTTGAAGCTTCAAACGGCAATTTAAGGCATTTCCCTTGCAGCTAGGCCACCGGAAGTGGGGTTTATCAGATTGTCCAACTCATTGTGCATCTAATAGGCGAATAAAATCACGACCTAAAATGACAAATCTTAATCGACTTTTTTTTACGATACCCAAATAACGTGAACTGGGAACCCAAAGTTGAAGCTTCAAACGGCAATTTAAGGCATTTCTCTTGCAGCTAGGCCACCGGAAGTGGGGTTTATCAGATTCTCCAACTCATTGTGCATCTAATAGGCGAATAAAATCACTACCAAAAATGACAAATCTTAATCGACTTTTTTTTACGATACCCAAATAACGTGAACTGGGAACCCAAAGTTTAAGCTACAAACGGCAATTTAAGGCATTTCTCTTGCAGCTAGGCTACCGGAAGTGGGGTTTATCAGATTCTCCAACTCATTGTGCATCTAATAGGCGAATAAAATCACTACCAAAAATGACAAATCTTAATCGACTTTTTTTTACGATACCCAAATAACGTGAACTGGGAACCCAAAGTTGAAGCTTCAAACGGCAATTTAAGGCATTTCTCTTGCAGCTAGGCTACCGGAAGTGGGGTTTATCAGATTCTCCAACTCATTGTGCATCTAATAGGCGAATAAAATCACTACCAAAAATGACAAATCTTAATCGACTTTTTTTTACGATACCCAAATAACGTGAACTGGGAACCCAAAGTTGAAGCTTCAAACGGCAATTTAAGGCATTTCTCTTGCAGCTAGGCTACCGGAAGTGGTGTTTATCAGATTCTCCAACTCATTGTGCATCTAATAGGCGAATAAAATCACTACCAAAAATGACAAATCTTAATCGACTTTTTTTTACGATACCCAAATAACGTGAACTGGGAAACCAAAGTTGAAGCTTCAAACGGCAATTTAAGGCATTTCTCTTGCAGCTAGGCTACCGGAAGTGGGGTTTATCAGATTCTCCAACTCATTGTGCATCTAATAGGCGAATAAAATCACTACCAAAAATGACAAATCTTAATCGACTTTTTTTTACGATACCCAAATAACGTGAACTGGGAAACCAAAGTTGAAGCTTCAAACGGCAATTTAAGGCATTTCTCTTGCAGCTAGGCTACCGGAAATGGGGTTTATCAGATTCTCCAACTCATTGTGCATCTAATAGGCGAATAAAATCACTACCAAAAATGACAATCGACTTTTTTTTACGATACCCAAATAACGTGAACTGGGAACCCAAAGTTGAAGCTTCAAACGGCAAATTAAGGCATTTCTCTTGCAGCTAGACTACCGGAAGTGGGGTTTATCAGATTCTCCAACTCATTGTGCATCGAATAGGCTAATAAAATCACTACCAAAAATGACAAATCTTAATCGACTTTTTTTTACCATACCCAAATAACGTGAACTGGGAACCCAAAGTTGAAGCTTCAAACGGCAATTTAAGGCATTTCTCTTGCAGCTAGACTACCGGAAGTGGGGTTTATCAGATTCTCCAACTCATTGTGCATCGAATAGGCTAATAAAATCACTACCAAAAATGACAAATCTTAATCGACTTTTTTTTACCATACCCAAATAACGTGAACTGGGAACCCAAAGTTGAAGCTTCAAACGGCAATTTAAGGCATTTCTCTTGCAGCTAGACTACCGGAAGTGGGGTTTATCAGATTCTCCAACTCATTGTGCATCGAATAGGCTAATAAAATCACTACCAAAAATGACAAATCTTAATCGACTTTTTTTTACCATACCCAAATAACGTGAACTGGGAACCCAAAGTTGAAGCTTCAAACGGCAATTTAAGGCATTTCTCTTGCAGCTAGACTACCGGAAGTGGGGTTTATCAGATTCTCCAACTCATTGTGCATCGAATAGGCTAATAAAATCACTACCAAAAATGACAAATCTTAATCGACTTTTTTTTACCATACCCAAATAACGTGAACTGGGAACCCAAAGTTGAAGCTTCAAACGGCAATTTAAGGCATTTCTCTTGCAGCTAGACTACCGGAAGTGGGGTTTATCAGATTCTCCAACTCATTGTGCATCGAATAGGCTAATAAAATCACTACCAAAAATGACAAATCTTAATCGACTTTTTTTTACGATACCCAAATAACGTGAACTGGGAACCCAAAGTTGAAGCTTCAAACGGCAATTTAAGGCATTTCTCTTGCAGCTAGACTACCGGAAGTGGGGTTTATCAGATTCTCCAACTCATTGTGCATCGAATAGGCTAATAAAATCACTACCAAAAATGACAAATCTTAATCGACTTTTTTTTACCATACCCAAATAACGTGAACTGGGAACCCAAAGTTGAAGCTTCAAACGGCAATTTAAGGCATTTCTCTTGCAGCTAGACTACCGGAAGTGGGGTTTATCAGATTCTCCAACTCATTGTGCATCGAATAGGCTAATAAAATCACTACCAAAAATGACAAATCTTAATCGACTTTTTTTTACCATACCCAAATAACGTGAACTGGGAACCCAAAGTTGAAGCTTCAAACGGCAATTTAAGGCATTTCTCTTGCAGCTAGACTACCGGAAGTGGGGTTTATCAAATTCTCCAACTCATTGTGCATCGAATAGGCTAATAAAATCACTACCAAAAATGACAAATCTTAATCGACTTTTTTTTACCATACCCAAATAACGTGAACTGGGAACCCAAAGTTGAAGCTTCAAACGGCAATTTAAGGCATTTCTCTTGCAGCTAGACTACCGGAAGTGGGGTTTATCAGATTCTCCAACTCATTGTGCATCGAATAGGCTAATAAAATCACTACCAAAAATGACAAATCTTAATCGACTTTTTTTTACCATACCCAAATAACGTGAACTGGGAACCCAAAGTTGAAGCTTCAAACGGCAATTTAAGGCATTTCTCTTGCAGCTAGACTACCGGAAGTGGGGTTTATCAGATTCTCCAACTCATTGTGCATCGAATAGGCTAATAAAATCACTACCAAAAATGACAAATCTTAATCGACTTTTTTTTACCATACCCAAATAACGTGAACTGGGAACCCAAAGTTGAAGCTTCAAACGGCAATTTAAGGCATTTCTCTTGCAGCTAGACTACCGGAAGTGGGGTTTATCAGATTCTCCAACTCATTGTGCATCGAATAGGCTAATAAAATCACTACCAAAAATGACAAATCTTAATCGACTTTTTTTTACGATACCCAAATAACGTGAACTGGGAACCCAAAGTTGAAGCTTCAAACGGCAATTTAAGGCATTTCTCTTGCAGCTAGACTACCGGAAGTGGGGTTTATCAGATTCTCCAACTCATTGTGCATCGAATAGGCTAATAAAATCACTACCAAAAATGACAAATCTTAATCGACTTTTTTTTACCATACCCAAATAACGTGAACTGGGAACCCAAAGTTGAAGCTTCAAACGGCAATTTAAGGCATTTCTCTTGCAGCTAGACTACCGGAAGTGGGGTTTATCAGATTCTCCAACTCATTGTGCATCGAATAGGCTAATAAAATCACTACCAAAAATGACAAATCTTAATCGACTTTTTTTTACCATACCCAAATAACGTGAACTGGGAACCCAAAGTTGAAGCTTCAAACGGCAATTTAAGGCATTTCTCTTGCAGCTAGACTACCGGAAGTGGGGTTTATCAAATTCTCCAACTCATTGTGCATCGAATAGGCTAATAAAATCACTACCAAAAATGACAAATCTTAATCGACTTTTTTTTACCATACCCAAATAACGTGAACTGGGAACCCAAAGTTGAAGCTTCAAACGGCAATTTAAGGCATTTCTCTTGCAGCTAGACTACCGGAAGTGGGGTTTATCAGATTCTCCAACTCATTGTGCATCGAATAGGCTAATAAAATCACTACCAAAAATGACAAATCTTAATCGACTTTTTTTTACCATACCCAAATAACGTGAACTGGGAACCCAAAGTTGAAGCTTCAAACGGCAATTTAAGGCATTTCTCTTGCAGCTAGACTACCGGAAGTGGGGTTTATCAGATTCTCCAACTCATTGTGCATCGAATAGGCTAATAAAATCACTACCAAAAATGACAAATCTTAATCGACTTTTTTTTACCATACCCAAATAACGTGAACTGGGAACCCAAAGTTGAAGCTTCAAACGGCAATTTAAGGCATTTCTCTTGCAGCTAGACTACCGGAAGTGGGGTTTATCAGATTCTCCAACTCATTGTGCATCGAATAGGCTAATAAAATCACTACCAAAAATGACAAATCTTAATCGACTTTTTTTTACCATACCCAAATAACGTGAACTGGGAACCCAAAGTTGAAGCTTCAAACGGCAATTTAAGGCATTTCTCTTGCAGCTAGACTACCGGAAGTGGGGTTTATCAGATTCTCCAACTCATTGTGCATCGAATAGGCTAATAAAATCACTACCAAAAATGACAAATCTTAATCGACTTTTTTTTACGATACCCAAATAACGTGAACTGGGAACCCAAAGTTGAAGCTTCAAACGGCAATTTAAGGCATTTCTCTTGCAGCTAGACTACCGGAAGTGGGGTTTATCAGATTCTCCAACTCATTGTGCATCGAATAGGCTAATAAAATCACTACCAAAAATGACAAATCTTAATCGACTTTTTTTTACCATACCCAAATAACGTGAACTGGGAACCCAAAGTTGAAGCTTCAAACGGCAATTTAAGGCATTTCTCTTGCAGCTAGACTACCGGAAGTGGGGTTTATCAGATTCTCCAACTCATTGTGCATCGAATAGGCTAATAAAATCACTACCAAAAATGACAAATCTTAATCGACTTTTTTTTACCATACCCAAATAACGTGAACTGGGAACCCAAAGTTGAAGCTTCAAACGGCAATTTAAGGCATTTCTCTTGCAGCTAGACTACCGGAAGTGGGGTTTATCAAATTCTCCAACTCATTGTGCATCGAATAGGCTAATAAAATCACTACCAAAAATGACAAATCTTAATCGACTTTTTTTTACCATACCCAAATAACGTGAACTGGGAACCCAAAGTTGAAGCTTCAAACGGCAATTTAAGGCATTTCTCTTGCAGCTAGACTACCGGAAGTGGGGTTTATCAGATTCTCCAACTCATTGTGCATCGAATAGGCTAATAAAATCACTACCAAAAATGACAAATCTTAATCGACTTTTTTTTACCATACCCAAATAACGTGAACTGGGAACCCAAAGTTGAAGCTTCAAACGGCAATTTAAGGCATTTCTCTTGCAGCTAGACTACCGGAAGTGGGGTTTATCAGATTCTCCAACTCATTGTGCATCGAATAGGCTAATAAAATCACTACCAAAAATGACAAATCTTAATCGACTTTTTTTTACCATACCCAAATAACGTGAACTGGGAACCCAAAGTTGAAGCTTCAAACGGCAATTTAAGGCATTTCTCTTGCAGCTAGACTACCGGAAGTGGGGTTTATCAGATTCTCCAACTCATTGTGCATCGAATAGGCTAATAAAATCACTACCAAAAATGACAAATCTTAATCGACTTTTTTTTACCATACCCAAATAACGTGAACTGGGAACCCAAAGTTGAAGCTTCAAACGGCAATTTAAGGCATTTCTCTTGCAGCTAGACTACCGGAAGTGGGGTTTATCAGATTCTCCAACTCATTGTGCATCGAATAGGCTAATAAAATCACTACCAAAAATGACAAATCTTAATCGACTTTTTTTTACCATACCCAAATAACGTGAACTGGGAACCCAAAGTTGAAGCTTCAAACGGCAATTTAAGGCATTTCTCTTGCAGCTAGACTACCGGAAGTGGGGTTTATCAGATTCTCCAACTCATTGTGCATCGAATAGGCTAATAAAATCACTACCAAAAATGACAAATCTTAATCGACTTTTTTTTACCATACCCAAATAACGTGAACTGGGAACCCAAAGTTGAAGCTTCAAACGGCAATTTAAGGCATTTCTCTTGCAGCTAGACTACCGGAAGTGGGGTTTATCAAATTCTCCAACTCATTGTGCATCGAATAGGCTAATAAAATCACTACCAAAAATGACAAATCTTAATCGACTTTTTTTTACCATACCCAAATAACGTGAACTGGGAACCCAAAGTTGAAGCTTCAAACGGCAATTTAAGGCATTTCTCTTGCAGCTAGACTACCGGAAGTGGGGTTTATCAGATTCTCCAACTCATTGTGCATCGAATAGGCTAATAAAATCACTACCAAAAATGACAAATCTTAATCGACTTTTTTTTACCATACCCAAATAACGTGAACTGGGAACCCAAAGTTGAAGCTTCAAACGGCAATTTAAGGCATTTCTCTTGCAGCTAGACTACCGGAAGTGGGGTTTATCAGATTCTCCAACTCATTGTGCATCGAATAGGCTAATAAAATCACTACCAAAAATGACAAATCTTAATCGACTTTTTTTTACCATACCCAAATAACGTGAACTGGGAACCCAAAGTTGAAGCTTCAAACGGCAATTTAAGGCATTTCTCTTGCAGCTAGACTACCGGAAGTGGGGTTTATCAGATTCTCCAACTCATTGTGCATCGAATAGGCTAATAAAATCACTACCAAAAATGACAAATCTTAATCGACTTTTTTTTACCATACCCAAATAACGTGAACTGGGAACCCAAAGTTGAAGCTTCAAACGGCAATTTAAGGCATTTCTCTTGCAGCTAGACTACCGGAAGTGGGGTTTATCAGATTCTCCAACTCATTGTGCATCGAATAGGCTAATAAAATCACTACCAAAAATGACAAATCTTAATCGACTTTTTTTTACGATACCCAAATAACGAGAACTGGGAACCCAAAGTTGAAGCTTCAAACGGCAATTTAAGGCATTTCTCTTGCAGCTAGACTACCGGAAGTGGGGTTTATCAGATTCTCCAACTCATTGTGCATCGAATAGGCTAATAAAATCACTACCAAAAATGACAAATCTTAATCGACTTTTTTTTACCATACCCAAATAACGTGAACTGGGAACCCAAAGTTGAAGCTTCAAACGGCAATTTAAGGCATTTCTCTTGCAGCTAGACTACCGGAAGTGGGGTTTATCAGATTCTCCAACTCATTGTGCATCGAATAGGCTAATAAAATCACTACCAAAAATGACAAATCTTAATCGACTTTTTTTTACGATACCCAAATAACGTGAACTGGGAACCCAAAGTTGAAGCTTCAAACGGCAATTTAAGTCATTTCTCTTGCAGCTAGACTACCGGAAGTGGGGTTTATCAGATTCTCCAACTCATTGTGCATCGAATAGGCTAATAAAATCACTACCACAAATGACAAATCTTAATCGACTTTTTTTTACGATACCCAAATAACGTGAACTGGGAACCCAAAGTTGAAGCTTCAAACGGCAATTTAAGGCATTTCTCTTCCAGCTAGAC
This sequence comes from Acanthosepion lycidas, assembly GCA_963932145.1. Lineage (NCBI taxonomy): Eukaryota > Metazoa > Mollusca > Cephalopoda > Sepiida > Sepiidae > Acanthosepion > Acanthosepion lycidas. The sequence goes on from CAWVQA010000041.1 coordinate 20,651, forward strand.
TACCGGAAGTGGGGTTTATCAGATTCTCCAACGCATTGTGCATCGAATAGGCTAATAAAATCACTATCAAAAATGACAAATCTTAATCGAATTTTTTTTACCATACCCAAATAACGTGAACTGGGAACCCAAAGTTGAAGCTTCAAACGGCAATTTAAGGCATTTCTCTTGCAGCTAGACTACCGGAAGTGGGATTTATCAGATTCTCCAACTCATTGTGCATCGAATAGGCTAATAAAATCACTACCAAAAATGACAAATATTAATCGACTTTTTTTTACGATACCCAAATAACGAGAACTGGGAACCCAAAGTTGAAGCTTCAAACGGCAATTTAAGGCATTTCTCTTGCAGCTAGAGTACCGGAAGTGGGGTTTATCAGATTCTCCAACTCATTGTGCATCGAATAGGCTAATAAAATCACTACCAAAAATGACAAATCTTAATCGACTTTTTTTTACCATACCCAAATAACGTGAACTGGGAACCCAAAGTTGAAGCTTCAAACGGCAATTTAAGGCATTTCTCTTGCAGCTAGACTACCGGAAGTGGGGTTTATCAGATTCTCCAACTCATTGTGCATCGAATAGGCTAATAAAATCACTACCAAAAATGACAAATCTTAATCGACTTTTTTTTACCATACCCAAATAACGTGAACTGGGAACCCAAAGTTGAAGCTTCAAACGGCAATTTAAGGCATTTCTCTTGCAGCTAGACTACCGGAAGTGGGGTTTATCAGATTCTCCAACTCATTGTGCATCGAATAGGCTAATAAAATCACTACCAAAAATGACAAATCTTAATCGACTTTTTTTTACGATACCCAAATAACGAGAACTGGGAACCCAAAGTTGAAGCTTCAAACGGCAATTTAAGGCATTTCTCTTGCAGCTAGACTACCGGAAGTGGGGTTTATCAGATTCTCCAACTCATTGTGCATCGAATAGGCTAATAAAATCACTACCAAAAATGACAAATCTTAATCGACTTTTTTTTACCATACCCAAATAACGTGAACTGGGAACCCAAAGTTGAAGCTTCAAACGGCAATTTAAGGCATTTCTCTTGCAGCTAGACTACCGGAAGTGGGGTTTATCAGATTCTCCAACTCATTGTGCATCGAATAGGCTAATAAAATCACTACCAAAAATGACAAATCTTAATCGACTTTTTTTTACGATACCCAAATAACGTGAACTGGGAACCCAAAGTTGAAGCTTCAAACGGCAATTTAAGGCATTTCTCTTGCAGCTAGACTACCGGAAGTGGGGTTTATCAGATTCTCCAACTCATTGTGCATCGAATAGGCTAATAAAATCACTACCAAAAATGACAAATCTTAATCGACTTTTTTTTACGATACCCAAATAACGTGAACTGGGAACCCAAAGTTGAAGCTACAAACGGCGATTTAAGGCATTTCTCTTGCAGCTAGACTACCGGAAGTGGGGTTTATCAGATTCTCCAACTCATTGTGCATCGAATAGGCTAATAAAATCACTACCAAAAATGACAAATCTTAATCGACTTTTTTTTACCATACCCAAATAACGTGAACTGGGAACCCAAAGTTGAAGCTTCAAACGGCAATTTAAGGCATTTCTCTTGCAGCTAGACTACCGGAAGTGGGGTTTATCAGATTCTCCAACTCATTGTGCATCGAATAGGCTAATAAAATCACTACCACAAATGACAAATCTTAATCGACTTTTTTTTACCATACCCAAATAACGTGAACTGGGAACCCAAAGTTGAAGCTTCAAACGGCAATTTAAGGCATTTCTCTTGCAGCTAGACTACCGGAAGTGGGGTTTATCAGATTCTCCAACTCATTGTGCATCGAATAGGCTAATAAAATCACTACCAAAAATGACAAATATTAATCGACTTTTTTTTACCATACCCAAATAACGTGAACTGGGAACCCAAAGTTGAAGCTTCAAACGGCAATTTAAGGCATTTCTCTTGCAGCTAGGCTACCGGAAGTGGGGTTTATCAGATTCTCCAACTCATTGTGCATCTAATAGGCTAATAAAATCACTACCAAAAATGACAAATCTTAATCGACGATTTTTTTCGATACCCAAATAACGTGAACTGGGAACCCAAAGTTGAAGCTTCAAACGGCAATTTAAGGCATTTCTCTTGCAGCTAGGCTACCGGAAGTGGGGTTTATCAGATTCTCCAACTCATTGTGCATCTAATAGGCTAATAAAATCACTACCAAAAATGACAAATCTTAATCGACTTTTTTTTTCGATACCCAAATAACGTGAACTGGGAACCCAAAGTTGAAGCTTCAAACGGCAATTTAAGGCATTTCTCTTGCAGCTAGACTACCGGAAGTGGGGTTTATCAGATTCTCCAACTCATTCTGCATCTAATAGGCTAATAAAATCACTACCAAAAATGACAACTCTTAATCGACTTTTTTTTACGATACCCAAATAACGTGAACTGGGAACCCAAAGTTGAAGCTTCAAACGGCAATTTAAGGCATTTCTCTTGCAGCTAGGCTACCGGAAGTGGGGTTTATCTGATTCTCCAACTCATTGTGCATCTAATAGGCTAATAAAATCACTACCAAAAATGACAAATCTTAATCGACTTTTTTTTTCGATACCCAAATAACGTGAACTGGGAACCCAAAGTTGAAGCTTCAAACGGCAATTTAAGGCATTTCTCTTGCAGCTAGGCTACCGGAAGTGGGGTTTATTTGATTCTCCAACTCATTGTGCATCTAATAGGCTAATAAAATCACTACCAAAAATGACAAATCTTAATCGACTTTTTTTTACGATACCCAAATAACGTGAACTGGGAACCCAAAGTTGGAGCTTCAAACGGCAATTTAAGGCATTTCTCTTGCAGCTAGGCTACCGGAAGTGGGGTTTATCAGATTCTCCAACTCATTGTGCATCTAATAGGCTAATAAAATCACTACCAAAAATGACAAATCTTAATCGACTTTTTTTTTCAATACCCAAATAACGTGAACTGGGAACCCAAAGTTGAAGCTTCAAACGGCAATTTAAGGCATTTCTCTTGCAGCTAGACTACCGGAAGTGGGGTTTATCAGATTCTCCAACTCATTGTGCATCGAATAGGCTAATAAAATCACTACCAAAAATGACAAATATTAATCGACTTTTTTTTACCATACCCAAATAACGTGAACTGGGAACCCAAAGTTGAAGCTTCAAACGGCAATTTAAGGCATTTCTCTTGCAGCTAGACTACCGGAAGTGGGGTTTATCAGATTCTCCAACTCATTGTGCATCGAATAGGCTAATAAAATCACTACCAAAAATGACAAATATTAATCGACTTTTTTTTACCATACCCAAATAACGTGAACTGGGAACCCAAAGTTGAAGCTTCAAACGGCAATTTAAGGCATTTCTCTTGCAGCTAGGCTACCGGAAGTGGGGTTTATCAGATTCTCCAACTCATTGTGCATCTAATAGGCTAATAAAATCACTACCAAAAATGACAAATCTTAATCGACTTTTTTTTTCGATACCCAAATAACGTGAACTGGGAACCCAAAGTTGAAGCTTCAAACGGCAATTTAAGGCATTTCTCTTGCAGCTAGACTACCGGAAGTGGGGTTTATCAGATTCTCCAACTCATTGTGCATCGAATAGGCTAATAAAATCACTACCAAAAATGACAAATATTAATCGACTTTTTTTTACCATACCCAAATAACGTGAACTGGGAACCCAAAGTTGAAGCTTCAAACGGCAATTTAAGGCATTTCTCTTGCAGCTAGGCTACCGGAAGTGGGGTTTATCAGATTCTCCAACTCATTGTGCATCTAATAGGCTAATAAAATCACTACCAAAAATGACAAATCTTAATCGACGATTTTTTTCGATACCCAAATAACGTGAACTGGGAACCCAAAGTTGAAGCTTCAAACGGCAATTTAAGGCATTTCTCTTGCAGCTAGGCTACCGGAAGTGGGGTTTATCAGATTCTCCAACTCATTGTGCATCTAATAGGCTAATAAAATCACTACCAAAAATGACAAATCTTAATCGACTTTTTTTTTCGATACCCAAATAACGTGAACTGGGAACCCAAAGTTGAAGCTTCAAACGGCAATTTAAGGCATTTCTCTTGCAGCTAGACTACCGGAAGTGGGGTTTATCAGATTCTCCAACTCATTCTGCATCTAATAGGCTAATAAAATCACTACCAAAAATGACAACTCTTAATCGACTTTTTTTTACGATACCCAAATAACGTGAACTGGGAACCCAAAGTTGAAGCTTCAAACGGCAATTTAAGGCATTTCTCTTGCAGCTAGGCTACCGGAAGTGGGGTTTATCTGATTCTCCAACTCATTGTGCATCTAATAGGCTAATAAAAGCACTACCAAAAATGACAAATCTTAATCGACTTTTTTTTTCGATACCCAAATAACGTGAACTGGGAACCCAAAGTTGAAGCTTCAAACGGCAATTTAAGGCATTTCTCTTGCAGCTAGGCTACCGGAAGTGGGGTTTATCAGATTCTCCAACTCATTGTGCATCTTATAGGCTAATAAAATCACTACCAAAAATGACAAATCTTAATCGACTTTTTTTTTCGATACCCAAATAACGTGAACTGGGAACCCAAAGTTGAAGCTTCAAACGGCAATTTAAGGCATTTCACTTGCAGCTATGCTACCGGAAGTGGGGTTTATCTGATTCTCCAACTCATTGTGCATCTAATAGGCTAATAAAATCACTACCAAAAATGACAAATCTTAATCGACTTTTTTTTTCGATACCCAAATAACGTGAACTGGGAACCCAAAGTTGAAGCTTCAAACGGCAATTTAAGGCATTTCTCTTGCAGCTAGACTACCGGAAGTGGGGTTTATCAGATTCTCCAACTCATTGTGCATCTAATAGGCTAATAAAATCACTACCAAAAATGACAAATCTTAATCGACTTTTTTTTTCGATACCCAAATAACGTGAACTGGGAACCCAAAGTTGAAGCTTCAAACGGCAATTTAAGGCATTTCTCTTGCAGCTAGACTACCGGAAGTGGGGTTTATCAGATTGTCCAACTCATTGTGCATCTAATAGGCTAATAAAATCACTACCAAAAATGACAAATCTCATCAACTTTTTTTTACGATACCCAAATAACGTGAACTGGGAACCCAAAGTTGAAGCTTCAAACGGCAATTTAAGGCATTTCTCTTGCAGCTAGGCTACCGGAAGTGGGGTTTATCTGATTCTCCAACTCATTGTGCATCTAATAGGCTAATAAAAGCACTACCAAAAATGACAAATCTTAATCGACTTTTTTTTTCGATACCCAAATAACGTGAAATGGGAACCCAAAGTTGAAGCTTCAAACGGCAATTTAAGGCATTTCTCTTGCAGCTAGGCTACCGGAAGTGGGGTTTATTTGATTCTCCAACTCATTGTGCATCTAATAGGCTAATAAAATCACTACCAAAAATGACAAATCTTAATCGACGATTTTTTTCGATACCCAAATAACGTGAACTGGGAACCCAAAGTTGAAGCTTCAAACGGCAATTTAAGGCATTTCTCTTGCAGCTAGGCTACCGGAAGTGGGGTTTATCAGATTCTCCAACTCATTGTGCATCTAATAGGCTAATAAAATCACTACCAAAAATGACAAATCTTAATCGACTTTTTTTTTCGATACCCAAATAACGTGAACTGGGAACCCAAAGTTGAAGCTTCAAACGGCAATTTAAGGCATTTCTCTTGCAGCTAGACTACCGGAAGTGGGGTTTATCAGATTCTCCAACTCATTCTGCATCTAATAGGCTAATAAAATCACTACCAAAAATGACAACTCTTAATCGACTTTTTTTTACGATACCCAAATAACGTGAACTGGGAACCCAAAGTTGAAGCTTCAAACGGCAATTTAAGGCATTTCTCTTGCAGCTAGGCTACCGGAAGTGGGGTTTATCTGATTCTCCAACTCATTGTGCATCTAATAGGCTAATAAAAGCACTACCAAAAATGACAAATCTTAATCGACTTTTTTTTTCGATACCCAAATAACGTGAACTGGGAACCCAAAGTTGAAGCTTCAAACGGCAATTTAAGGCATTTCTCTTGCAGCTAGGCTACCGGAAGTGGGGTTTATCAGATTCTCCAACTCATTGTGCATCTTATAGGCTAATAAAATCACTACCAAAAATGACAAATCTTAATCGACTTTTTTTTTCGATACCCAAATAACGTGAACTGGGAACCCAAAGTTGAAGCTTCAAACGGCAATTTAAGGCATTTCACTTGCAGCTATGCTACCGGAAGTGGGGTTTATCTGATTCTCCAACTCATTGTGCATCTAATAGGCTAATAAAATCACTACCAAAAATGACAAATCTTAATCGACTTTTTTTTTCGATACCCAAATAACGTGAACTGGGAACCCAAAGTTGAAGCTTCAAACGGCAATTTAAGGCATTTCTCTTGCAGCTAGACTACCGGAAGTGGGGTTTATCAGATTCTCCAACTCATTGTGCATCTAATAGGCTAATAAAATCACTACCAAAAATGACAAATCTTAATCGACTTTTTTTTTCGATACCCAAATAACGTGAACTGGGAACCCAAAGTTGAAGCTTCAAACGGCAATTTAAGGCATTTCTCTTGCAGCTAGACTACCGGAAGTGGGGTTTATCAGATTGTCCAACTCATTGTGCATCTAATAGGCTAATAAAATCACTACCAAAAATGACAAATCTCATCAACTTTTTTTTACGATACCCAAATAACGTGAACTGGGAACCCAAAGTTGAAGCTTCAAACGGCAATTTAAGGCATTTCTCTTGCAGCTAGGCTACCGGAAGTGGGGTTTATCTGATTCTCCAACTCATTGTGCATCTAATAGGCTAATAAAAGCACTACCAAAAATGACAAATCTTAATCGACTTTTTTTTTCGATACCCAAATAACGTGAAATGGGAACCCAAAGTTGAAGCTTCAAACGGCAATTTAAGGCATTTCTCTTGCAGCTAGGCTACCGGAAGTGGGGTTTATTTGATTCTCCAACTCATTGTGCATCTAATAGGCTAATAAAATCACTACCAAAAATGACAAATCTTAATCGACTTTTTTTTACGATACCCAAATAACGTGAACTGGGAACCCAAAGTTGGAGCTTCAAACGGCAATTTAAGGCATTTCTCTTGCAGCTAGGCTACCGGAAGTGGGGTTTATCAGATTCTCCAACTCATTATGCATCTAATAGGCTAATAAAATCACTACCAAAAATGACAAATCTTAATCGACTTTTTTTTTCGATACCCAAATAACGTGAACTGGGAACCCAAAGTTGAAGCTTCAAACGGCAATTTAAGGCATTTCACTTGCAGCTAGACTACCGGAAGTGGGGTTTATCAGATTCTCCAACTCATTCTGCATCTAATAGGCTAATAAAATCACTACCAAAAATGACAACTCTTAATCGACTTTTTTTTACGATACCCAAATAACGTGAACTGGGAACCCAAAGTTGAAGCTTCAAACGGCAATTTAAGGCATTTCTCTTGCAGCTAGGCTACCGGAAGTGGGGTTTATCTGATTCTCCAACTCATTGTGCATCTAATAGGCTAATAAAAGCACTACCAAAAATGACAAATCTTAATCGACTTTTTTTTTCGATACCCAAATAACGTGAACTGGGAACCCAAAGTTGAAGCTTCAAACGGCAATTTAAGGCATTTCTCTTGCAGCTAGGCTACCGGAAGTGGGGTTTATCAGATTCTCCAACTCATTGTGCATCTAATAGGCTAATAAAATCACTACCAAAAATGACAAATCTTAATCGACTTTTTTTTTCGATACCCAAATAACGTGAACTGGGAACCCAAAGTTGAAGCTTCAAACGGCAATTTAAGGCATTTCACTTGCAGCTAGGCTACCGGAAGTGGGGTTTATCTGATTCTCCAACTCATTGTGCATCTAATAGGCTAATAAAATCACTACCAAAAATGACAAATCTTAATCGACTTTTTTTTTCGATACCCAAATAACGTGAACTGGGAACCCAAAGTTGAAGCTTCAAACGGCAATTTAAGGCATTTCTCTTGCAGCTAGACTACCGGAAGTGGGGTTTATCAGATTCTCCAACTCATTGTGCATCTAATAGGCTAATAAAATCACTACCAAAAATGACAAATCTTAATCGACTTTTTTTTACGATACCCAAATAACGTGAACTGGGAACCCAAAGTTGAAGCTTCAAACGGCAATTTAAGGCATTTCTCTTGCAGCTAGACTACCGGAAGTGGGGTTTATCAGATTCTCCAACTCATTGTGCATCTAATAGGCTAATAAAATCACTACCAAAAATGACAAATCTTAATCGACTTTTTTTTTCGATACCCAAATAACGTGAACTGGGAACCCAAAGTTGAAGCTTCAAACGGCAATTTAAGGCATTTCTCTTGCAGCTAGGCTACCGGAAGTGGGGTTTATCAGATTCTCCAACTCATTGTGCATCTAATAGGCTAATAAAATCACTACCCAAAATGACAAATCTTAATCGACTTTTTTTTTCGATACCCAAATAACGTGAACTGGGAACCCAAAGTTGAAGCTTCAAACGGCAATTTAAGGCATTTCACTTGCAGCTAGACTACCGGAAGTGGGGTTTATCAGATTCTCCAACTCATTCTGCATCTAATAGGCTAATAAAATCACTACCAAAAATGACAACTCTTAATCGACTTTTTTTTACGATACCCAAATAACGTGAACTGGGAACCCAAAGTTGAAGCTTCAAACGGCAATTTAAGGCATTTCTCTTGCAGCTAGGCTACCGGAAGTGGGGTTTATCTGATTCTCCAACTCATTGTGCATCTAATAGGCTAATAAAAGCACTACCAAAAATGACAAATCTTAATCGACTTTTTTTTTCGATACCCAAATAACGTGAACTGGGAACCCAAAGTTGAAGCTTCAAACGGCAATTTAAGGCATTTCTCTTGCAGCTAGGCTACCGGAAGTGGGGTTTATCAGATTCTCCAACTCATTGTGCATCTAATAGGCTAATAAAATCACTACCAAAAATGACAAATCTTAATCGACTTTTTTTTTCGATACCCAAATAACGTGAACTGGGAACCCAAAGTTGAAGCTTCAAACGGCAATTTAAGGCATTTCACTTGCAGCTAGGCTACCGGAAGTGGGGTTTATCTGATTCTCCAACTCATTGTGCATCTAATAGGCTAATAAAATCACTACCAAAAATGACAAATCTTAATCGACTTTTTTTTTCGATACCCAAATAACGTGAACTGGGAACCCAAAGTTGAAGCTTCAAACGGCAATTTAAGGCATTTCTCTTGCAGCTAGACTACCGGAAGTGGGGTTTATCAGATTCTCCAACTCATTGTGCATCTAATAGGCTAATAAAATCACTACCAAAAATGACAAATCTTAATCGACTTTTTTTTTCGATACCCAAATAACGTGAACTGGGAACCCAAAGTTGAAGCTTCAAACGGCAATTTAAGGCATTTCTCTTGCAGCTAGACTACCGGAAGTGGGGTTTATCAGATTCTCCAACTCATTGTGCATCTAATAGGCTAATAAAATCACTACCAAAAATGACAAATCTCATCAACTTTTTTTTACGATACCCAAATAACGTGAACTGGGAACCCAAAGTTGAAGCTTCAAACGGCAATTTAAGGCATTTCTCTTGCAGCTAGGCTACCGGAAGTGGGGTTTATCTGATTCTCCAACTCATTGTGCATCTAATAGGCTAATAAAAGCACTACCAAAAATGACAAATCTTAATCGACTTTTTTTTTCGATACCCAAATAACGTGAACTGGGAACCCAAAGTTGAAGCTTCAAACGGCAATTTAAGGCATTTCTCTTGCAGCTAGGCTACCGGAAGTGGGGTTTATTTGATTCTCCAACTCATTGTGCATCTAATAGGCTAATAAAATCACTACCAAAAATGACAAATCTTAATCGACTTTTTTTTACGATACCCAAATAACGTGAACTGGGAACCCAAAGTTGGAGCTTCAAACGGCAATTTAAGGCATTTCTCTTGCAGCTAGGCTACCGGAAGTGGGGTTTATCAGATTCTCCAACTCATTATGCATCTAATAGGCTAATAAAATCACTACCAAAAATGACAAATCTTAATCGACTTTTTTTTTCGATACCCAAATAACGTGAACTGGGAACCCAAAGTTGAAGCTTCAAACGGCAATTTAAGGCATTTCACTTGCAGCTAGGCTACCGGAAGTGGGGTTTATCTGATTCTCCAACTCATTGTGCATCTAATAGGCTAATAAAATCACTACCAAAAATGACAAATCTTAATCGACTTTTTTTTTCGATACCCAAATAACGTGAACTGGGAACCCAAAGTTGAAGCTTCAAACGGCAATTTAAGGCATTTCTCTTGCAGCTAGGCTACCGGAAGTGGGGTTTATCAGATTCTCCAACTCATTGTGCATCTAATAGGCTAATAAAATCACTACCAAAAATGACAAATCTTAATCGACTTTTTTTTACGATACCCAAATAACGTGAACTGGGAACCCAAAGTTGAAGCTTCAAACGGCAATTTAAGGCATTTCTCTTGCAGCTAGACTACCGGAAGTGGGGTTTATCAGATTCTCCAACTCATTGTGCATCTAATAGGCTAATAAAATCACTACCAAAAATGACAAATCTTAATCGACTTTTTTTTTCGATACCCAAATAACGTGAACTGGGAACCCAAAGTTGAAGCTTCAAACGGCAATTTAAGGCATTTCTCTTGCAGCTAGGCTACCGGAAGTGGGTTTTATCAGATTCTCCAACTCATTGTGCATCTAATAGGCTAATAAAATCACTACCAAAAATGACAAATCTTAATCGACTTTTTTTTTCGATACCCAAATAACGTGAACTGGGAACCCAAGGTTGAAGCTTCAAACGGCAATTTAAGGCATTTCTCTTGCAGCTAGACTACCGGAAGTGGGGTTTATCTGATTCTCCAACTCATTGTGCATCTAATAGGCTAATAAAATTACTACCAAAAATGACAAATCTTAATCGACTTTTTTTTTCGATACCCAAATAACGTGAACTGGGAACCCAAAGTTGAAGCTTCAAACGGCAATTTAAGGCATTTCACTTGCAGCTAGGCTACCGGAAGTGGGGTTTATCTGATTCTCCAACTCATTGTGCATCTAATAGGCTAATAAAATCACTACCAAAAATGACAAATCTTAATCGACTTTTTTTTACGATACCCAAATAACGTGAACTGGGAACCCAAAGTTGAAGCTTCAAACGGCAATTTAAGGCATTTCTCTTGCAGCTAGGCTGCCGGAAGTGGGGTTTATCAGATTCTCCAACTCATTGTGCATCTAATAGGCTAATAAAATCACTACCAAAAATGACAAATCTTAATCGACTTTTTTTTTCGATACCCAAATAACGTGAACTGGGAACCCAAAGTTGAAGCTTCAAACGGCAATTTAAGGCATTTCTCTTGCAGCTAGACTACCGGAAGTGGGGTTTATCAGATTCTCCAACTCATTCTGCATCTAATAGGCTAATAAAATCACTACCAAAAATGACAACTCTTAATCGACTTTTTTTTACGATACCCAAATAACGTGAACTGGGAACCCAGAGTTGAAGCTTCAAACGGCAATTTAAGGCATTTCTCTTGCAGCTAGACTACCGGAAGTTGGGTTTATCAGATTCTCCAACTCATTGTGCATCGAATAGGCTAATAAAATCACTACCAAAAATGACAAATCTTAATCGACTTTTTTTTACGATACCCAAATAACGTGAACTGGGAACCCAAAGTTGAAGCTTCAAACGGCAATTTAAGGCATTTCTCTTGCAGCTAGACTACCGGAAGTGGGGTTTATCAGATTCTCCAACTCATTGTGCATCGAATAGGCTAATAAAATCACTACCAAAAATGACAAATCTTAATCGACTTTTTTTTACCATACCCAAATAACGTGAACTGGGAACCCAAAGTTGAAGCTTCAAACGGCAATTTAAGGCATTTCTCTTGCAGCTAGACTACCGGAAGTGGGGTTTATCAGATTCTCCAACTCATTGTGCATCGAATAGGCTAATAAAATCACTACCAAAAATGACAAATCTTAATCGACTTTTTTTTACGATACCCAAATAACGAGAACTGGGAACCCAAAGTTGAAGCTTCAAACGGCAATTTAAGGCATTTCTCTTGCAGCTAGACTACCGGAAGTGGGGTTTATCAGATTCTCCAACTCATTGTGCATCGAATAGGCTAATAAAATCACTACCAAAAATGACAAATCTTAATCGACTTTTTTTTACCATACCCAAATAACGTGAACTGGGAACCCAAAGTTGAAGCTTCAAACGGCAATTTAAGGCATTTCTCTTGCAGCTAGACTACCGGAAGTGGGGTTTATCAGATTCTCCAACTCATTGTGCATCGAATAGGCTAATAAAATCACTACCAAAAATGACAAATCTTAATCGACTTTTTTTTACCATACCCAAATAACGTGAACTGGGAACCCAAAGTTGAAGCTTCAAACGGCAATTTAAGGCATTTCTCTTGCAGCTAGACTACCGGAAGTTGGGTTTATCAGATTCTCCAACTCATTGTGCATCGAATAGGCTAATAAAATCACTACCAAAAATGACAAATCTTAATCGACTTTTTTTTACGATACCCAAATAACGTGAACTGGGAACCCAAAGTTGAAGCTTCAAACGGCAATTTAAGGCATTTCCCTTGCAGCTAGACTACCGGAAGTGGGGTTTATCAGATTCTCCAACTCATTGTGCATCGAATAGGCTAATAAAATCACTACCAAAAATGACAAATCTTAATCGACTTTTTTTTACGATACCCAAATAACGTGAACTGGGAACCCAAAGTTGAAGCTTCAAACGGCAATTTAAGGCATTTCTCTTGCAGCTAGACTACCGGAAGTGGGGTTTATCAGATTCTCCAACTCATTGTGCATCGAATAGGCTAATAAAATCACTACCAAAAATGACAAATCTTAATCGACTTTTTTTTACGATACCCAAATAACGTGAACTGGGAACCCAAAGTTGAAGCTACAAACGGCAATTTAAGGCATTTCTCTTGCAGCTAGACTACCGGAAGTGGGGTTTATCAGATTCTCCAACTCATTGTGCATCGAATAGGCTAATAAAATCACTACCAAAAATGACAAATCTTAATCGACTTTTTTTTACGATACCCAAATAACGTGAACTGGGAACCCAAAGTTGAAGCTTCAAACGGCAATTTAAGGCATTTCTCTTGCAGCTAGACTACCGGAAGTGGGGTTTATCAGATTCTCCAACTCATTGTGCATCGAATAGGCTAATAAAATCACTACCAAAAATGACAAATCTTAATCGACTTTTTTTTACCATACCCAAATAACGTGAACTGGGAACCCAAAGTTGAAGCTTCAAACGGCAATTTAAGGCATTTCTCTTGCAGCTAGACTACCGGAAGTGGGGTTTATCAGATTCTCCAACTCATTGTGCATCGAATAGGCTAATAAAATCACTACCAAAAATGACAAATCTTAATCGACTTTTTTTTACCATACCCAAATAACGTGAACTGGGAACCCAAAGTTGAAGCTTCAAACGGCAATTTAAGGCATTTCTCTTGCAGCTAGACTACCGGAAGTGGGGTTTATCAGATTCTCCAACTCATTGTGCATCGAATAGGCTAATAAAATCACTACCAAAAATGACAAATCTTAATCGACTTTTTTTTACGATACCCAAATAACGAGAACTGGGAACCCAAAGTTGAAGCTTCAAACGGCAATTTAAGGCATTTCACTTGCAGCTAGACTACCGGAAGTGGGGTTTATCAGATTCTCCAACTCATTGTGCATCGAATAGGCTAATAAAATCACTACCAAAAATGACAAATCTTAATCGACTTTTTTTTACCATACCCAAATAACGTGAACTGGGAACCCAAAGTTGAAGCTTCAAACGGCAATTTAAGGCATTTCTCTTGCAGCTAGACTACCGGAAGTGGGGTTTATCAGATTCTCCAACTCATTGTGCATCGAATAGGCTAATAAAATCACTACCAAAAATGACAAATCTTAATCGACTTTTTTTTACCATACCCAAATAACGTGAACTGGGAACCCAAAGTTGAAGCTTCAAACGGCAATTTAAGGCATTTCTCTTGCAGCTAGACTACCGGAAGTTGGTTTTATCAGATTCTCCAACTCATTGTGCATCGAATAGGCTAATAAAATCACTACCAAAAATGACAAATCTTAATCGACTTTTTTTTACGATACCCAAATAACGTGAACTGGGAACCCAAAGTTGAAGCTTCAAACGGCAATTTAAGGCATTTCCCTTGCAGCTAGACTACCGGAAGTGGGGTTTATCAGATTCTCCAACTCATTGTGCATCGAATAGGCTAATAAAATCACTACCAAAAATGACAAATCTTAATCGACTTTTTTTTACGATACCCAAATAACGTGAACTGGGAACCCAAAGTTGAAGCTTCAAACGGCAATTTAAGGCATTTCTCTTGCAGCTAGACTACCGGAAGTGGGGTTTATCAGATTCTCCAACTCATTGTGCATCGAATAGGCTAATAAAATCACTACCAAAAATGACAAATCTTAATCGACTTTTTTTTACGATACCCAAATAACGTGAACTGGGAACCCAAAGTTGAAGCTACAAACGGCAATTTAAGGCATTTCACTTGCAGCTAGACTACCGGAAGTGGGGTTTATCAGATTCTCCAACTCATTGTGCATCGAATAGGCTAATAAAATCACTACCAAAAATGACAAATCTTAATCGACTTTTTTTTACCATACCCAAATAACGTGAACTGGGAACCCAAAGTTGAAGCTTCAAACGGCAATTTAAGGCATTTCTCTTGCAGCTAGACTACCGGAAGTGGGGTTTATCAGATTCTCCAACTCATTGTGCATCGAATAGGCTAATAAAATCACTACCACAAATGACAAATCTTAATCGACTTTTTTTTACCATACCCAAATAACGTGAACTGGGAACCCAAAGTTGAAGCTTCAAACGGCAATTTAAGGCATTTCTCTTGCAGCTAGACTACCGGAAGTGGGGTTTATCAGATTCTCCAACTCATTGTGCATCGAATAGGCTAATAAAATCACTATCAAAAATGACAAATCTTAATCGACTTTTTTTTACCATACCCAAATAACGTGAACTGGGAACCCAAAGTTGAAGCTTCAAACGGCAATTTAAGGCATTTCTCTTGCAGCTAGACTACCGGAAGTGGGGTTTATCAGATTCTCCAACTCATTGTTCATCGAATAGGCTAATAAAATCACTACCAAAAATGACAAATATTAATCGACTTTTTTTTACCATACCCAAATAACGTGAACTGGGAACCCAAAGTTGAAGCTTCAAACGGCAATTTAAGGCATTTCTCTTGCAGCTAGACTACCGGAAGTGGGGTTTATCAGATTCTCCAACTCATTGTGCATCGAATAGGCTAATAAAATCACTACCAAAAATGACAAATCTTAATCGACTTTTTTTTACGATACCCAAATAACGTGAACTGGGAACCCAAAGTTGAAGCTACAAACGGCAATTTAAGGCATTTCTCTTGCAGCTAGACTACCGGAAGTGGGGTTTATCAGATTCTCCAACTCATTGTGCATCGAATAGGCTAATAAAATCACTACCAAAAATGACAAATCTTAATCGACTTTTTTTTACCATACCCAAATAACGTGAACTGGGAACCCAAAGTTGAAGCTTCAAACGGCAATTTAAGGCATTTCTCTTGCAGCTAGACTACCGGAAGTGGGGTTTATCAGATTCTCCAACTCATTGTGCATCGAATAGGCTAATAAAATCACTACCAAAAATGACAAATCTTAATCGACTTTTTTTTACGATACCCAAATAACGTGAACTGGGAACCCAAAGTTGAAGCTTCAAACGGCAATTTAAGGCATTTCTCTTGCAGCTAGACTACCGGAAGTGGGGTTTATCAGATTCTCCAACTCATTGTGCATCGAATAGGCTAATAAAATCACTACCAAAAATGACAAATCTTAATCGACTTTTTTTTACGATACCCAAATAACGTGAACTGGGAACCCAAAGTTGAAGCTACAAACGGCAATTTAAGGCATTTCTCTTGCAGCTAGACTACCGGAAGTGGTGTTTATCAGATTCTCCAACTCATTGTGCATCGAATAGGCTAATAAAATCACTACCAAAAATGACAAATCTTAATCGACTTTTTTTTACCATACCCAAATAACGTGAACTGGGAACCCAAAGTTGAAGCTTCAAACGGCAATTTAAGGCATTTCTCTTGCAGCTAGACTACCGGAAGTGGGGTTTATCAGATTCTCCAACTCATTGTGCATCGAATAGGCTAATAAAATCACTACCACAAATGACAAATCTTAATCGACTTTTTTTTACCATACCCAAATAACGTGAACTGGGAACCCAAAGTTGAAGCTTCAAACGGCAATTTAAGGCATTTCTCTTGCAGCTAGACTACCGGAAGTGGGGTTTATCAGATTCTCCAACTCATTGTGCATCGAATAGGCTAATAAAATCACTATCAAAAATGACAAATCTTAATCGACTTTTTTTTACCATACCCAAATAACGTGAACTGGGAACCCAAAGTTGAAGCTTCAAACGGCAATTTAAGGCATTTCTCTTGCAGCTAGACTACCGGAAGTGGGGTTTATCAGATTCTCCAACTCATTGTGCATCGAATAGGCTAATAAAATCACTACCAAAAATGACAAATATTAATCGACTTTTTTTTACCATACCCAAATAACGTGAACTGGGAACCCAAAGTTGAAGCTTCAAACGGCAATTTAAGGCATTTCTCTTGCAGCTAGGCTACCGGAAGTGGGGTTTATCAGATTCTCCAACTCATTGTGCATCTAATAGGCTAATAAAATCACTACCAAAAATGACAAATCTTAATCGACGATTTTTTTCGATACCCAAATAACGTGAACTGGGAACCCAAAGTTGAAGCTTCAAACGGCAATTTAAGGCATTTCTCTTGCAGCTAGGCTACCGGAAGTGGGGTTTATCAGATTCTCCAACTCATTGTGCATCTAATAGGCTAATAAAATCACTACCAAAAATGACAAATCTTAATAGACTTTTTTTTTCGATACCCAAATAACGTGAACTGGGAACCCAAAGTTGAAGCTTCAAACGGCAATTTAAGGCATTTCTCTTGCAGCTAGGCTACCGGAAGTGGGGTTTATCTGATTCTCCAACTCATTGTGCATCTAATAGGCTAATAAAAGCACTACCAAAAATGACAAATCTTAATCGACTTTTTTTTTCGATACCCAAATAACGTGAACTGGGACCCCAAAGTTGAAGCTTCAAACGGCAATTTAAGGCATTTCTCTTGCAGCTAGGCTACCGGAAGTGGGGTTTATTTGATTCTCCAACTCATTGTGCATCTAATAGGCTAATAAAATCACTACCAAAAATGACAAATCTTAATCGACTTTTTTTTACGATACCCAAATAACGTGAACTGGGAACCCAAAGTTGGAGCTTCAAACGGCAATTTAAGGCATTTCTCTTGCAGCTAGGCTACCGGAAGTGGGGTTTATCAGATTCTCCAACTCATTGTGCATCTAATAGGCTAATAAAATCACTACCAAAAATGACAAATCTTAATCGACTTTTTTTTTCGATACCCAAATAACGTGAACTGGGAACCCAAAGTTGAAGCTTCAAACGGCAATTTAAGGCATTTCACTTGCAGCTAGGCTACCGGAAGTGGGGTTTATCTGATTCTCCAACTCATTGTGCATCTAATAGGCTAATAAAATCACTACCAAAAATGACAAATCTTAATCGACTTTTTTTTTCGATACCCAAATAACGTGAACTGGGAACCCAAAGTTGAAGCTTCAAACGGCAATTTAAGGCATTTCTCTTGCAGCTAGGCTACCGGAAGTGGGGTTTATCAGATTCTCCAACTCATTGTGCATCTAATAGGCTAATAAAATCACTACCAAAAATGACAAATCTTAATCGACTTTTTTTTACGATACCCAAATAACGTGAACTGGGAACCCAAAGTTGAAGCTTCAAACGGCAATTTAAGGCATTTCTCTTGCAGCTAGACTACCGGAAGTGGGGTTTATCAGATTCTCCAACTCATTGTGCATCTAATAGGCTAATAAAATCACTACCAAAAATGACAAATCTTAATCGACTTTTTTTTTCGATACCCAAATAACGTGAACTGGGAACCCAAAGTTGAAGCTTCAAACGGCAATTTAAGGCATTTCTCTTGAAGCTAGACTACCGGAAGTGGGGTTTATCAGATTCTCCAACTCATTGTGCATCGAATAGGCTAATAAAATCACTACCAAAAATGACAAATCTTAATCGACTTTTTTTTACGATACCCAAATAACGTGAACTGGGAACCCAAAGTTGAAGCTACAAACGGCAATTTAAGGCATTTCTCTTGCAGCTAGACTACCGGAAGTGGGGTTTATCAGATTCTCCAACTCATTGTGCATCGAATAGGCTAATAAAATCACTACCAAAAATGACAAATCTTAATCGACTTTTTTTTACCATACCCAAATAACGTGAACTGGGAACCCAAAGTTGAAGCTTCAAACGGCAATTTAAGGCATTTCTCTTGCAGCTAGACTACCGGAAGTGGGGTTTATCAGATTCTCCAACTCATTGTGCATCGAATAGGCTAATAAAATCACTACCACAAATGACAAATCTTAATCGACTTTTTTTTACCATACCCAAATAACGTGAACTGGGAACCCAAAGTTGAAGCTTCAAACGGCAATTTAAGGCATTTCTCTTGCAGCTAGACTACTGGAAGTGGGGTTTATCAGATTCTCCAACTCATTGTGCATCGAATAGGCTAATAAAATCACTATCAAAAATGACAAATCTTAATCGACTTTTTTTTACCATACCCAAATAACGTGAACTGGGAACCCAAAGTTGAAGCTTCAAACGGCAATTTAAGGCATTTCTCTTGCAGCTAGACTACCGGAAGTGGGGTTTATCAGATTCTCCAACTCATTGTGCATCGAATAGGCTAATAAAATCACTACCACAAATGACAAATCTTAATCGACTTTTTTTTACCATACCCAAATAACGTGAACTGGGAACCCAAAGTTGAAGCTTCAAACGGCAATTTAAGGCATTTCTCTTGCAGCTAGACTACCGGAAGTGGGGTTTATCAGATTCTCCAACTCATTGTGCATCGAATAGGCTAATAAAATCACTATCAAAAATGACAAATCTTAATCGACTTTTTTTTACCATACCCAAATAACGTGAACTGGGAACCCAAAGTTGAAGCTTCAAACGGCAATTTAAGGCATTTCTCTTGCAGCTAGACTACCGGAAGTGGGGTTTATCAGATTCTCCAACTCATTGTGCATCGAATAGGCTAATAAAATCACTACCAAAAATGACAAATATTAATCGACTTTTTTTTACCATACCCAAATAACGTGAACTGGGAACCCAAAGTTGAAGCTTCAAACGGCAATTTAAGGCATTTCTCTTGCAGCTAGGCTACCGGAAGTGGGGTTTATCAGATTCTCCAACTCATTGTGCATCTAATAGGCTAATAAAATCACTACCAAAAATGACAAATCTTAATCGACGATTTTTTTCGATACCCAAATAACGTGAACTGGGAACCCAAAGTTGAAGCTTCAAACGGCAATTTAAGGCATTTCTCTTGCAGCTAGGCTACCGGAAGTGGGGTTTATCAGATTCTCCAACTCATTGTGCATCTAATAGGCTAATAAAATCACTACCAAAAATGACAAATCTTAATCGACTTTTTTTTTCGATACCCAAATAACGTGAACTGGGAACCCAAAGTTGAAGCTTCAAACGGCAATTTAAAGCATTTCTCTTGCAGCTAGACTACCGGAAGTGGGGTTTATCAGATTCTCCAACTCATTCTGCATCTAATAGGCTAATAAAATCACTACCAAAAATGACAACTCTTAATCGACTTTTTTTTACGATACCCAAATAACGTGAACTGGGAACCCAAAGTTGAAGCTTCAAACGGCAATTTAAGGCATTTCTCTTGCAGCTAGGCTACCGGAAGTGGGGTTTATCTGATTCTCCAACTCATTGTGCATCTAATAGGCTAATAAAAGCACTACCAAAAATGACAAATCTTAATCGACTTTTTTTTTCGATACCCAAATAACGTGAACTGGGACCCCAAAGTTGAAGCTTCAAACGGCAATTTAAGGCATTTCTCTTGCAGCTAGGCTACCGGAAGTGGGGTTTATTTGATTCTCCAACTCATTGTGCATCTAATAGGCTAATAAAATCACTACCAAAAATGACAAATCTTCATCGACTTTTTTTTACGATACCCAAATAACGTGAACTGGGAACCCAAAGTTGGAGATTCAAACGGCAATTTAAGGCATTTCTCTTGCAGCTAGGCTACCGGAAGTGGGGTTTATCAGATTCTCCAACTCATTGTGCATCTAATAGGCTAATAAAATCACTACCAAAAATGACAAATCTTAATCGACTTTTTTTTTCGATACCCAAATAACGTGAACTGGGAACCCAAAGTTGAAGCTTCAAACGGCAATTTAAGGCATTTCACTTGCAGCTAGGCTACCGGAAGTGGGGTTTATCTGATTCTCCAACTCATTGTGCATCTAATAGGCTAATAAAATCACTACCAAAAATGACAAATCTTAATCGACTTTTTTTTTCGATACCCAAATAACGTGAACTGGGAACCCAAAGTTGAAGCTTCAAACGGCAATTTAAGGCATTTCTCTTGCAGCTAGGCTACCGGAAGTGGGGTTTATCAGATTCTCCAACTCATTGTGCATCTAATAGGCTAATAAAATCACTACCAAAAATGACAAATCTTAATCGACTTTTTTTTTCGATACCCAAATAACGTGAACTGGGAACCCAAAGTTGAAGCTTCAAACGGCAATTTAAGGCATTTCTCTTGCAGCTAGACTACCGGAAGTGGGGTTTATCAGATTCTCCAACTCATTGTGCATCTAATAGGCTAATAAAATCACTACCAAAAATGACAAATCTTAATCGACTTTTTTTTACCATACCCAAATAACGTGAACTGGGAACCCAAAGTTGAAGCTTCAAACGGCAATTTAAGGCATTTCCCTTGCAGCTAGACTACCGGAAGTGGGGTTTATCAGATTCTCCAACTCATTGTGCATCGAATAGGCTAATAAAATCACTACCAAAAATGACAAATCTTAATCGACTTTTTTTTACGATACCCAAATAACGTGAACTGGGAACCCAAAGTTGAAGCTTCAAACGGCAATTTAAGGCATTTCTCTTGAAGCTAGACTACCGGAAGTGGGGTTTATCAGATTCTCCAACTCATTGTGCATCGAATAGGCTAATAAAATCACTACCAAAAATGACAAATCTTAATCGACTTTTTTTTACGATACCCAAATAACGTGAACTGGGAACCCAAAGTTGAAGCTACAAACGGCAATTTAAGGCATTTCTCTTGCAGCTAGACTACCGGAAGTGGGGTTTATCAGATTCTCCAACTCATTGTGCATCGAATAGGCTAATAAAATCACTACCAAAAATGACAAATCTTAATCGACTTTTTTTTACCATACCCAAATAACGTGAACTGGGAACCCAAAGTTGAAGCTTCAAACGGCAATTTAAGGCATTTCTCTTGCAGCTAGACTACCGGAAGTGGGGTTTATCAGATTCTCCAACTCATTGTGCATCGAATAGGGTAATAAAATCACTACCACAAATGACAAATCTTAATCGACTTTTTTTTACCATACCCAAATAACGTGAACTGGGAACCCAAAGTTGAAGCTTCAAACGGCAATTTAAGGCATTTCTCTTGCAGCTAGACTACCGGAAGTGGGGTTTATCAGATTCTCCAACTCATTGTGCATCGAATAGGCTAATAAAATCACTATCAAAAATGACAAATCTTAATCGACTTTTTTTTACCATACCCAAATAACGTGAACTGGGAACCCAAAGTTGAAGCTTCAAACGGCAATTTAAGGCATTTCTCTTGCAGCTAGACTACCGGAAGTGGGGTTTATCAGATTCTCCAACTCATTGTGCATCGAATAGGCTAATAAAATCACTACCAAAAATGACAAATATTAATCGACTTTTTTTTACCATACCCAAATAACGTGAACTGGGAACCCAAAGTTGAAGCTTCAAACGGCAATTTAAGGCATTTCTCTTGCAGCTAGGCTACCGGAAGTGGGGTTTATCAGATTCTCCAACTCATTGTGCATCTAATAGGCTAATAAAATCACTACCAAAAATGACAAATCTTAATCGACGATTTTTTTCGATACCCAAATAACGTGAACTGGGAACCCAAAGTTGAAGCTTCAAACGGCAATTTAAGGCATTTCTCTTGCAGCTAGGCTACCGGAAGTGGGGTTTATCAGATTCTCCAACTCATTGTGCATCTAATAGGCTAATAAAATCACTACCAAAAATGACAAATCTTAATCGACTTTTTTTTTCGATACCCAAATAACGTGAACTGGGAACCCAAAGTTGAAGCTTCAAACGGCAATTTAAGGCATTTCTCTTGCAGCTAGACTACCGGAAGTGGGGTTTATCAGATTCTCCAACTCATTCTGCATCTAATAGGCTAATAAAATCACTACCAAAAATGACAACTCTTAATCGACTTTTTTTTACGATACCCAAATAACGTGAACTGGGAACCCAAAGTTGAAGCTTCAAACGGCAATTTAAGGCATTTCTCTTGCAGCTAGGCTACCGGAAGTGGGGTTTATCTGATTCTCCAACTCATTGTGCATCTAATAGGCTAATAAAAGCACTACCAAAAATGACAAATCTTAATCGACTTTTTTTTTCGATACCCAAATAACGTGAACTGGGAACCCAAAGTTGAAGCTTCAAACGGCAATTTAAGGCATTTCTCTTGCAGCTAGGCTACCGGAAGTGGGGTTTATTTGATTCTCCAACTCATTGTGCATCTAATAGGCTAATAAAATCACTACCAAAAATGACAAATCTTAATCGACTTTTTTTTACGATACCCAAATAACGTGAACTGGGAACCCAAAGTTGGAGCTTCAAACGGCAATTTAAGGCATTTCTCTTGCAGCTAGGCTACCGGAAGTGGGGTTTATCAGATTCTCCAACTCATTGTGCATCTAATAGGCTAATAAAATCACTACCAAAAATGACAAATCTTAATCGACTTTTTTTTTCGATACCCAAATAACGTGAACTGGGAACCCAAAGTTGAAGCTTCAAACGGCAATTTAAGGCATTTCACTTGCAGCTAGGCTACCGGAAGTGGGGTTTATCTGATTCTCCAACTCATTGTGCATCTAATAGGCTAATAAAATCACTACCAAAAATGACAAATCTTAATCGACTTTTTTTTTCGATACCCAAATAACGTGAACTGGGAACCCAAAGTTGAAGCTTCAAACGGCAATTTAAGGCATTTCTCTTGCAGCTAGGCTACCGGAAGTGGGGTTTATCAGATTCTCCAACTCATTGTGCATCTAATAGGCTAATAAAATCACTGCCAAAAATGACAAATCTTAATCGACTTTTTTTTACGATACCCAAATAACGTGAACTGGGAACCCAAAGTTGAAGCTTCAAACGGCAATTTAAGGCATTTCTCTTGCAGCTAGACTACCGGAAGTGGGGTTTATCAGATTCTCCAACTCATTGTGCATCTAATAGGCTAATAAAATCACTACCAAAAATGACAAATCTTAATCGACTTTTTTTTTCGATACCCAAATAACGTGAACTGGGAACCCAAAGTTGAAGCTTCAAACGGCAATTTAAGGCATTTCTCTTGCAGCTAGGCTACCGGAAGTGGGGTTTATCAGATTCTCCAACTCATTGTGCATCTAATAGGCTAATAAAATCACTACCAAAAATGACAAATCTTAATCGACTTTTTTTTTCGATACCCAAATAACGTGAACTGGGAACCCAAAGTTGAAGCTTCAAACGGCAATTTAAGGCATTTCTCTTGCAGCTAGA
The DNA here is from genome assembly GCA_963932145.1 of Acanthosepion lycidas. Taxonomy (NCBI): domain Eukaryota; kingdom Metazoa; phylum Mollusca; class Cephalopoda; order Sepiida; family Sepiidae; genus Acanthosepion; species Acanthosepion lycidas. The sequence continues at coordinate 44,767 of CAWVQA010000041.1, forward strand.
CTACCGGAAGTGGGGTTTATCAGATTCTCCAACTCATTGTGCATCTAATAGGCTAATAAAATCACTACCAAAAATGACAAATCTCATCAACTTTTTTTTACGATACCCAAATAACGTGAACTGGGAACCCAAAGTTGAAGCTTCAAACGGCAATTTAAGGCATTTCTCTTGCAGCTAGACTACCGGAAGTGGGGTTTATCAGATTCTCCAACTCATTCTGCATCTAATAGGCTAATAAAATCACTACCAAAAATGACAACTCTTAATCGACTTTTTTTTACGATACCCAAATAACGTGAACTGGGAACCCAAAGTTGAAGCTTCAAACGGCAATTTAAGGCATTTCTCTTGCAGCTAGGCTACCGGAAGTGGGGTTTATCTGATTCTCCAACTCATTGTGCATCTAATAGGCTAATAAAAGCACTACCAAAAATGACAAATCTTAATCGACTTTTTTTTTCGATACCCAAATAACGTGAACTGGGAACCCAAAGTTGAAGCTTCAAACGGCAATTTAAGGCATTTCTCTTGCAGCTAGGCTACCGGAAGTGGGGTTTATTTGATTCTCCAACTCATTGTGCATCTAATAGGCTAATAAATTCACTACCAAAAATGACAAATCTTAATCGACTTTTTTTTACGATACCCAAATAACGTGAACTGGGAACCCAAAGTTGGAGCTTCAAACGGCAATTTAAGGCATTTCTCTTGCAGCTAGGCTACCGGAAGTGGGGTTTATCAGATTCTCCAACTCATTCTGCATCTAATAGGCTAATAAAATCACTACCAAAAATGACAAATCTTAATCGACTTTTTTTTTCGATACCCAAATAACGTGAACTGGGAACCCAAAGTTGAAGCTTCAAACGGCAATTTAAGGCATTTCACTTGCAGCTAGGCTACCGGAAGTGGGGTTTATCTGATTCTCCAACTCATTGTGCATCTAATAGGCTAATAAAATCACTACCAAAAATGACAAATCTTAATCGACTTTTTTTTTCGATACCCAAATAACGTGAACTGGGAACCCAAAGTTGAAGCTTCAAACGGCAATTTAAGGCATTTCTCTTGCAGCTAGGCTACCGGAAGTGGGGTTTATCAGATTCTCCAACTCATTGTGCATCTAATAGGCTAATAAAATCACTACCAAAAATGACAAATCTTAATCGACTTTTTTTTACGATACCCAAATAACGTGAACTGGGAACCCAAAGTTGAAGCTTCAAACGGCAATTTAAGGCATTTCTCTTGCAGCTAGACTACCGGAAGTGGGGTTTATCAGATTCTCCAACTCATTGTGCATCTAATAGGCTAATAAAATCACTACCAAAAATGACAAATCTTAATCGACTTTTTTTTTCGATACCCAAATAACGTGAACTGGGAACCCAAAGTTGAAGCTTCAAACGGCAATTTAAGGCATTTCACTTGCAGCTAGGCTACCGGAAGTGGGGTTTATCTGATTCTCCAACTCATTGTGCATCTAATAGGCTAATAAAATCACTACCAAAAATGACAAATCTTAATCGACTTTTTTTTTCGATACCCAAATAACGTGAACTGGGAACCCAAAGTTGAAGCTTCAAACGGCAATTTAAGGCATTTCTCTTGCAGCTAGGCTACCGGAAGTGGGGTTTATCAGATTCTCCAACTCATTGTGCATCTAATAGGCTAATAAAATCACTACCAAAAATGACAAATCTTAATCGACTTTTTTTTTCGATACCCAAATAACGTGAACTGGGAACCCAAAGTTGAAGCTTCAAACGGCAATTTAAGGCATTTCTCTTGCAGCTAGACTACCGGAAGTGGGGTTTATCAGATTCTCCAACTCATTGTGCATCTAATAGGCTAATAAAATCACTACCAAAAATGACAAATCTCATCAACTTTTTTTTACGATACCCAAATAACGTGAACTGGGAACCCAAAGTTGAAGCTTCAAACGGCAATTTAAGGCATTTCTCTTGCAGCTAGACTACCGGAAGTGGGGTTTATCAGATTCTCCAACTCATTCTGCATCTAATAGGCTAATAAAATCACTACCAAAAATGACAACTCTTAATCGACTTTTTTTTACGATACCCAAATAACGTGAACTGGGAACCCAAAGTTGAAGCTTCAAACGGCAATTTAAGGCATTTCTCTTGCAGCTAGGCTACCGGAAGTGGGGTTTATCTGATTCTCCAACTCATTGTGCATCTAATAGGCTAATAAAAGCACTACCAAAAATGACAAATCTTAATCGACTTTTTTTTTCGATACCCAAATAACGTGAACTGGGAACCCAAAGTTGAAGCTTCAAACGGCAATTTAAGGCATTTCTCTTGCAGCTAGGCTACCGGAAGTGGGGTTTATTTGATTCTCCAACTCATTGTGCATCTAATAGGCTAATAAAATCACTACCAAAAATGACAAATCTTAATCGACTTTTTTTTACGATACCCAAATAACGTGAACTGGGAACCCAAAGTTGGAGCTTCAAACGGCAATTTAAGGCATTTCTCTTGCAGCTAGGCTACCGGAAGTGGGGTTTATCAGATTCTCCAACTCATTGTGCATCTAATAGGCTAATAAAATCACTACCAAAAATGACAAATCTTAATCGACTTTTTTTTTCGATACCCAAATAACGTGAACTGGGAACCCAAAGTTGAAGCTTCAAACGGCAATTTAAGGCATTTCACTTGCAGCTAGGCTACCGGAAGTGGGGTTTATCTGATTCTCCAACTCATTGTGCATCTAATAGGCTAATAAAATCACTACCAAAAATGACAAATCTTAATCGACTTTTTTTTTCGATACCCAAATAACGTGAACTGGGAACCCAAAGTTGAAGCTTCAAACGGCAATTTAAGGCATTTCTCTTGCAGCTAGGCTACCGGAAGTGGGGTTTATCAGATTCTCCAACTCATTGTGCATCTAATAGGCTAATAAAATCACTACCAAAAATGACAAATCTTAATCGACTTTTTTTTACGATACCCAAATAACGTGAACTGGGAACCCAAAGTTGAAGCTTCAAACGGCAATTTAAGGCATTTCTCTTGCAGCTAGGCTACCGGAAGTGGGGTTTATCTGATTCTCCAACTCATTGTGCATCTAATAGGCTAATAAAAGCACTACCAAAAATGACAAATCTTAATCGACTTTTTTTTTCGATACCCAAATAACGTGAACTGGGAACCCAAAGTTGAAGCTTCAAACGGCCATTTAAGGCATTTCTCTTGCAGCTAGGCTACCGGAAGTGGGTTTTATCAGATTCTCCAACTCATTGTGCATCTAATAGGCTAATAAAATCACTACCAAAAATGACAAATCTTAATCGACTTTTTTTTTCGATACCCAAATAACGTGAACTGGGAACCCAAGGTTGAAGCTTCAAACGGCAATTTAAGGCATTTCTCTTGCAGCTAGACTACCGGAAGTGGGGTTTATCTGATTCTCCAACTCATTGTGCATCTAATAGGCTAATAAAATTACTACCAAAAATGACAAATCTTAATCGACTTTTTTTTTCGATACCCAAATAACGTGAACTGGGAACCCAAAGTTGAAGCTTCAAACGGCAATTTAAGGCATTTCTCTTGCAGCTAGGCTACCGGAAGTGGGGTTTATCTGATTCTCCAACTCATTGTGCATCTAATAGGCTAATAAAATCACTACCAAAAATGACAAATCTTAATCGACTTTTTTTTACGATACCCAAATAACGTGAACTGGGAACCCAAAGTTGAAGCTTCAAACGGCAATTTAAGGCATTTCTCTTGCAGCTAGGCTGCCGGAAGTGGGGTTTATCTGATTCTCCAACTTTTTGTGCATCTAATAGGCTAATAAAATCACTACCAAAAATGACAAATCTTAATCGACTTTTTTTTTCGATACCCAAATAACGTGAACTGGGAACCCAAAGTTGAAGCTTCAAACAGCAATTTTAAGCATTTCTCTTGCAGCTAGGCTACCGGAAGTGGGGTTTATCAGATTCTCCAACTCATTGTGCATCTAATAGGCTAATAAAATCACTACCAAAAATGACAAATCTTAATCGACTTTTTTTTTCGATACCCAAATAACGTGAACTGGGAACCCAAAGTTGAAGCTTCAAACGGCAATTTAAGGCATTTCTCTTGCAGCTAGGCTACCGGAAGTGGGGTTTATCAGATTCTCCAACTCATTGTGCATCTAATAGGCTAATAAAATCACTACCAAAAATGACAAATCTTAATCGACTTTTTTTTTCGATACCCAAATAACGTGAACTGGGAACCCAAAGTTGAAGCTTCAAACGGCAATTTAAGGCATTTCTCTTGCAGCTAGACTACCGGAAGTGGGGTTTATCAGATTCTCCAACTCATTCTGCATCTAATAGGCTAATAAAATCACTACCAAAAATGACAACTCTTAATCGACTTTTTTTTACGATACCCAAATAACGTGAACTGGGAACCCAAAGTTGAAGCTTCAAACGGCTGTGGCACCCTGCATTTTTAGAAAGACTAAAAAGAGATATTCATAGAAATATGATTTAATTTTTATTCGATTTATTAACCAGTTGTTAGTTATTTAGAAACGAAGAATAATTGAGTTTTGAGAATAATTCTCTAACTGTATTTAGGCGATCCAAAAAGAAGAAAAAAAAAAAAAAATTATAAAAAGAAAGAGAAAGAGGAATAGATAAAACAAAACCCGGTCATAAGTAAAACTAAGACAAGACAGGTGTCAAAATATATCAGGTCAAATTACCTGACCGAAATCCAGGGAAACAGAAATTGTTATATTTGGTTGAAGAAATAGAGAAGAAGAAAAAAAAAAATAAAACAAAAAGAAGAGGAAAGACAGAAACATAATACGAAACCAGGTATTGGAAGCGGGTTGGGAAAGGCGAGGCTGGTGATCATCTAACCAAGAGGTTGGAGCGGCACGCTTGGAACCAGGAGGAGCGACCAGGAGGAGCGACGTCACAGTTGGCGCCGTAACCAAAGGATTCGACCCTGGGCCAGGTGTGTACCCGTCACAATTGGTGCCAGTGACCAGGATCGACCCTGAGACAGCCGCGTCACGTCACATCGATCGACCGCCGTTGCTGAAAATTCAAATAGAACTCAAAACGACCGGGACCGAAAGGAACAAGAACAGAATCGTCTGCAAGGTAGGACACCTTATTTTATTTCCCAACCTCGATTGTTGCTGCATAGATTGTCTTTCTCTGTAGACATGTCGGACTGTGATTCGGATAGAGCAGTGGGGGGTGAAGAGGAAATAAGGCGGGGGTTGTCAGTGGATTTAAGGAAGCTGTTAGGTGGACCGAGGGTCCCAGTATTTGATGGCAGCGGGAAGGAGTTTAAAAACTGGCTGGCAATCCTTGAGAAGAGCCGAATCATCTACGAGCTTTCGGACCAAGAAACCCTGTATTTGGCATACGATGCCACAAAGGGAGAAGCGTCTGAGTTCGTGAGGGGGCTCTTGGAAAATCAACCCTGCTTGTCTTGGGAAGAGATAAAAAGACTGCTAACCAAAGAGTTCGCCGACGAAGGTACGGCCATAGAGGCCATGAGGGCCCTTTTGGGACTGACACAGCTACGGGATGAAACCCCGGGAGAATTAGGGACCCGAGCGGGGAAGCTATCATCGTTGGCATTCCCCGAAGTGGTCAGGGATAATGCAGTTATGCAGGCCCAACTGGCGGACCTGTATATAGAGGCGCTGAGCGACGAGCGTGTTCGTCACGACGTACTGAAGGAAGGACCGCTCAGACTGTCGGCAGCGGTGGAGCTGGCCAGGGAGAGCCAGGGCGTGTGGGATAAAGTGAAGAGGTGTGGGAAGAAGCAGATGCCAAGTCAGGAGGCTGGAAAGAGGGGGTAGGCGGAAGACCCTCCGCGTGGAATCAGAGGGTTAAGGATGAGGTGGATCGGGCAGAATTATGGGAGGAGGACCCCAATAGAAAAGCATGGTCGACCAGGCATGGCTTTTATAAGCCCACGCCGGGTCGATACGGGCTGGTCTGCTGGACCTGTGGGCACGAGGACCACAGGGCGGCGGAATGTCCGACAAAGTGGGGGTTACCCCCAGACTTCGATCAGGACAGATGCACCAGGTGTGGTAAGAAAGGACATCTGGCCAAGTGGTGCGGGCTGAGGAAGGGTGCCCCACCGATATTAACAAAGAAGGCTGAGCCCAAGAGACCGGCCCAGGGAAAAGCCAGCGGGCCACCCCGGAATTAAGAGGGAGGGTGGCCCAGTTAAAAAGAAGAGAAATAAAAACTTGGACCAGTGGACGGGCGAACCGCTTGAATAGAGGACGGGTTCCCCCGGGAATAGACACAAGGCCAACCCAATTGAAAAGGAAAAGAGCAAAATGTTGGACCTGTGGTCGGGCGGGCCACTTTGCGGCAAGCTGTCCAACAAGAAGGTGCTGGTTTTGCAGGAGGTCAGGACACCTGAAGAGAAACTGTATCCTTAGAAACGAACGCGGGAGACCGGGAGAGGTCCGGCCGGGGTCGCCCAGGTGCAGGGGGCGCAGAACTCCACCTCATGAGAAAAATGAAGGTGATTTATTACTACCGGCACCCATGGCTGGGTTGACCCAAGGGTGGAGACCCAGGAAGAAGAAAGCTCAAGTGTTCTCTTCGCTAACGCAAGAGAAAGAACTATCCTGTAGAGCAGAGATAGGGGGTAGGGAGATGAGGGCTCTGGTGGACACAGGAGCATCTGTGTCATTGATGAGAGAGGAAACATACAGGAGGGTGAAACGGAAGAGAAGGTTACGGGAAGCGGACATAGAGATCACGCAAGCAGATGGAGCCCCCCTGAAGATAAAAGGGATGGTGAGGCTCCCGGTGAGGATTGGGAAAGTAAAAAGCACCCAAAATTTTTACGTAACCCCCGACCTGTGTACGGAGGCAATCTTGGGAGAAGATTGGCTCCGGAGCCAGAGGGCCCAGATTGAGTTTAATCCTACTGTGTTGGTGGTGAACGGCGAGAGAACGCCATTGGGATGCCCACCAGAGGAAGAGATAACCATAGTGGTGGAGGAAGATGTAAAGTTACCTCCTAGAACCGCAGTGTCGGGAAAGGGTAGGTTAATGTCAGGAAAAAGGGTATGGAGAGGACCCCTGCAGTTGGTCCCTGTAGAAGGAAAGGGCCTAGAAGATAACGAGGTAACCCTGTGCGAAACGGTAGTGGAGGCAGCCGAGTTGGTGCCCATAATGATGGTGAACCAGGCCCAAAAGACTATAAAGGTTAGGAGAGGGGAGAAGATAGGGAGAGCACTTCCCCTACGAACTCTGAGTCGGGTGAGATTCGAGGAGGAACGAAGGAATTGAGAAGGAGCAAGCAGACAGTGAAATAGCTGCTCTGAGAGAGAAGGTGAAGGCAGGAGAGACCACCAAGTATGCCATAATAGAGGAAAGGCTGTATTATCTCTCAGGCAGGGATGAAGAAGTCAAGCCCAAGTTGTATGTGCCCAAAAGTTTAAGACCAGAGATATTGGAGCAGTGCCACGAGAGGTTGGGTCACATGGGAATTGATAGGACATGTGATCTCATAGGAAGAAAGTACTATTGGCCCAAACTGTACGGAGAGGTCACTAACTATGTTCGGAGTTGTGTAGTGTGCCAGTCGCAGAGCAGAAGGCAGGAAATGGCACCCTTGGAGGAAACAGACGTACCAAACTTTCCCTTCGAGAAGGTGAGTATGGATGTATCAGGACCATATGGAGAAACTGCACAAGGAAACAACTATATAGTGAGTTTTGTCGATTGGCTAACAAATTGGCCTGAAGCATTTGCAGTACCAGACAAGAAGGCCAGAACTGTGGCCGGGTTGATAATAAGTGAAATCTTCCCTAGGTATGGTGCCCCTGTGCAATTGGTAACAGACAATGGCACGGAGAATGTGAACAGCATCATGAGAGAAGTTTTGACAGGTTTGAATGTAGAGCACATAAAAACATCCCCATATCACCCCCAGGGAAATGCTAAAGTGGAAAGGTTTCATAAAACCTTGGGAGATGTATGGGCCAAGCTGGTCAGAGAAAACACTGGAAATTGGGACTTGTATTTGACGCAGGCTCTGGCGGCCGTGAGGTTTACGATAAACGAAACCTCCAGATTTTCTCCTTACTTTTTGTTGTTTGGCAGAGACGTGGTCCTGCCTGTGGATAACCTACTGAAGCCCCGAAGAAGGTATATGGGAGAAGATCATCATCAACTATTGCTGGAACAGCAACATAAGATATTTATACAGGCCAGAAGAAGAATAAAGAGGGCCCAGAAGAAAAGAAATGAGAGGGTGAATGCTGAAAGAAAGGTAGTAGAATTGAAGGTTGGAGACCCTGTCTACTATAAAATCCACCAGAGAGAGGGAAAGCTGAACCAAAGATGGGAACCGTACTACCGGATAGTAGAGCAGACGGGCCCAGTATCATATGTAATATGGGATCAAGTGGCAGGACGAGCGAGGAGGGTTCATGCCAATGATCTGAAGAAGGCTGAAATAGCTAACCTGGAAATGAGCGAGCCGAGGCCTAAGAAGACAAGGAAAAGGAAAGTAACTCTGGTTGAACCGGAAGAAATGGAAACGGAAGAAGACTCCGAGGAGGATGCGGAGATAGGTCGACTTGGCCAGATAAACGAAGCAGTCCGAGTGACAGAGTTGGAACCCTCAGCGGGGATTGGCGATGTTCAGTCGTCGACTGAATCGGTACAGAGAAGACCCCGTGAGATCGCCATCACACCCCCATGTCCGAGGAAAAGGAAGAAAAAGACGAGGAGGTCCAATCAAGCAGTCGAAGGCTCTAAAAAGAGGCACCCTGAACAGGACGAAGGACCCAGCGAGTGGGAGGAGGAGGATCGAATACCCCTTTCCCAGCTCAAGGAAAGGATAAGGAACAGGAGAAATTTAGACATAGAGTCGAAAGGTATTGAGGACATTCAAGGCGAAGACTCTAAACAGAAAGAAGAATCAGGAGATGAAGAAGAGGACCAAAACAAACCTCCTGGACGGAAGTTAGACACAGAAAGAAGGTTAGAGGTTGAACAGGAATCACCTCAGAAGATGAGATCAGGGAGGGAGAAGAACCCCAAATCTCAGTAGAACAAAAGGGCTGTGCAGAATACAAGCATTTAGTGTCGACAGATAACGACACAGGCTCATCCAAAATCCTATTGGCTGACTATGGTAGATGTGAGTGGAGGGGATGGAGTCGCGGGCTGCACCTCACAAGGGAAGGGAGAAGATCATTGGCATTGTTGATTGATCACCAGTGGTGTCATGAAGTACAACCTTTGGAGTGGGCGCCACGCACACCTGACCAGACCATTCTGTCCGCTAGAGGTTAGTTAGAGGAGGGAAGAGCTGAACTTAGTAAGAAGTTATAAAATAATTGAGTGATGAGTTGAGCGACACGAAGTAGTTGTGAAGAATAACAACAAAAGAATTTCGTTACCTTTCAGGAATGATCAAGATGAAAGGGTTGGTTATGACGATGATGGTGGTAGCCACGCTGATGGTGACGATGGCGGAAGCTGGGAAGCGCAGCCGAAACACCATTTTTAAAAAAAACGAGCGAAGTAATAATAACCAGGTCTAAGTGGTTGGTCACATTCGTGATAGATTTGAACCCGTATGAGTCGCTACTAAATAAGTTAGGAAACGAGCTAACGCAACTGGATGCAGCCCGGTTGAAAGTAGGACAAGATTATCCCAAGCAAAAAGGGTATCTCAGTTTATTGCACTCCCTAGAATCAGAAGCCACTATGATAGAGGCTCAATGGAAAGACATGCAAAACTACCTGCAGGGAATAGAGTCACTGCAGACGCGGGAAAGGAGATCCGTAGTCCCGATTGTGGGAAAGGCATTGAGTGTCCTGTTTGGAACAGTGACTGAAGATGACGTTAAATTCATAAGAAGGAAACTGGGAGAAGTGGAGGTAAACCAGAGGACGCTTGCCCAGGTGGCAAGGGAGAGTGTGACAATATTAAATGTGACAAGGTTAGAGGTGTCCAAAAATAGAGCCAGAATCAATTGGTTAATAGACAACCTGGCGAGGTTGAGACAAGAGGTAATTAATAATACAGAAACTGTAATGATTGAATTACAGGAAATGAGCGGATTCATGCAAAAATATTTCCAGCTGATGACAATTACGAATAAGGTACGACAAACGAGTCAGTCGTTGACGACCTTGCTAGAACACGTGAGGGCGCAATTAGACATGCTGTCATTAGGACACCTCTCCCCAAGCATAGTAAACCCGGGTCACCTAAGGGAAGCGCTACTCGGAATACAGGCCGAGTTACCCCACCATTTAAGGCTGCCGGTGGACCCCACCAAAGAATTGTGGAAATATTATAATGCACTAGGATGTGTGACCTTGTTAGAAAATAGGCGACTATTGGTTGTGATATCTGTTCCGTTGTTAGATAGCGAGAGTGTATTCGAGATATACCAGGTTATAAACTTACCCATCCCCTACCCCAGAAGAGATCAAGGTTTAGGAATGATAGCAAGGTACAAGGTGGAAGCAGACTACATAGCTTTAAATTCGGGGAGAACGAAATTCATGTTGCTATCAGCTGAAGAAGCTGGAAGGTGTAGAGATGATGCTCTAGGGACTTGTACCTCGTTAAGCCCTATCTATAAAACTGGTAATCGCAGAATGTGCATACTAGAATTGTTTGATGGGAAAAGGGAAGGAATCCAAAGAATCTGCCAAGTGGAGGTATTAACAAACACGGCATTACCACAAGCTATCAGTGTTTCAGACGGGGTGTGGGCAGTAGCCACACAGAGACATATCAGCTTGTCTAGGGTATGTGGGGGAGAGTCCACAAGGACATTAAGAATAAGACCACCGTTATCCCTGGTGACGCTACCCATGGGATGTTCGGCGGTTGGAATATCCATTTCCTTACCCCCCTATTACCAGGAAGAAGAAAGATATGAAGAGAAAGATTCAATCATAGAGATGATTGGTAGAGTCTTAGTCAATTGTACAGAATTATGGGAGCCGATAGTGAAGAGATTCTCTAATGTTACCTTAAATAAGATGCCAGTATTAATGAAGCCAATAGAAAAGATCGATATGGATCAATTGAGAGACAAGTTAAGTGCGTTGGGAAACGAAGGTGTGGCTTGGGAAGACGATGAGCAGATCGCGATAAGTTGGTCAATAGTAATGGGTACATTCCTAGTTATAGCCATCGGGGGTGTATTAATATGGAAGGTTAAGAGTAAGAGGAGATTAGCGAACGACAATCTAGTGAGCGTGCAGCAACTCGAGAGGGAGATGCCGAGCAGTGTTCCTCGCTCAGACAGGACGGGCGAAGAAATTGCTGAAAGACCAACGGAGGAGGCTGGCGTGAGACCACCACGTGCGGCGGAAAAACCTCCCACAGCGGAGAGGAAAACATTGATCAATAAGAACAAACCATAGTAAACACATCTGCACCCACAGACACACGCACATATTACTTTTGCATGTAGAACAAAAAAAAAAAAAAATGAAAAAGAACATTACCCTTGCATGTAGAACAAAAGAAAATGAAAAAGAACATTACCCTTGCATGTAGAACAAAAGAAGATGAAAAGAACATTACATTGCATGTAGAACAAAAGAAGATGAAAAAGAACATTACCCTTGCATGTAGAACAAAAGAAGATGAAAAGAACATTACATTGCATGTAGAACAAAAGAAGGTGAAAAGAACATTACCCTTGCATGTAAGAAAGTAGAATAGAATTGCATGAGACAAATGCATGGTGCATGTTAAATGATGTAATTGGGGTTAGGTGTCATTTACGGGTAAATGACAAATCGGTGAGGGGAGGATTGTGGCACCCTGCATTTTGAGAAAGTCTAAAAAGAGATATTCATAGAAATATGATTTAATTTTTATTCGGTTTATTAACCAGTTGTTAGTTATTTAGAAACGAAGAATAATTGAGTTTTGAGAATAATTCTCTAACTGTATTTAGGCGATCCAAAGAGAAGAAAAAAAAAATAATAAAAAGAAAGAGAAAGAGGAATAGATAAAACAAAACCCGGTCATAAGTAAAACTAAGACAAGACAGGTGTCAAAATATATCAGGTCAAATTACCTGACCGAAATCCAGGGAAATAGAAATTGTTATATTTGGTTGAAGAAATAGAGAAGAAGAAAAAAAAAAATAAAACAAAAAGAAGAGGAAAGACAGAAACATAATACGAAACCAGGTATTGGAAGCAGGTTGGGAAAGGCGAGGCTGGTGATCATCTAACCAAGAGGTTGGCGCGGCACGCTTGGAACCAGGAGGAGCGACCAGGAGGAGCGACGTCACAGTTGGCGCCGTAACCAAAGGATTCGACCCTGGGCCAGGTGTGTACCCGTCACACGGCAATTTAAGGCTTTTCTCTTGCAGCTAGACTACCGGAAGTGGGGTTTATCAGATTCTCCAACTCATTGTGCATCTAATAGGCTAATAAAATCACTACCAAATATGACAAATCTTAATCGACTTTTTTTTACGATACCCAAATAACGTGAACTGGGAACCCAAAGTTGAAGCTTCAAACGGCAATTTAAGGCATTTCTCTTGCAGCTAGACTACCGGAAGTGGGGTTTATCAGATTCTCCAACTCATTGTGCATCTAATAGGCTAATAAAATCACTACCAAAAATGACAAATCTTAATCGACTTTTTTTTACGATACCCAAATAACGTGAACTGGGAACCCAAAGTTGAAGCTTCAAACGGCAATTTAAGGCATTTCTCTTGCAGCTAGACTACCGGAAGTGGGGTTTATCAGATTCTCCAACTCATCATGCATCTAATAGGCTAATAAAATCACTACCAAAAATGACAAATCTTAATCGACTTTTTTTTACGATACCCAAATATCGTGAACTGGGAACCCAAAGTTGAAGCTTCAAACGGCAATTTAAGGCATTTCTCTTGCAGCTAGGCTACCGGAAGTGGGGTTTATCAGATTCTCCAACTCATTCTGCATCTAATAGGCTAATAAAATCACTACCAAAAATTAAAAATCTTGATCGACTTTTTTTTTCGATACCCAAATAACGTGAACTGGGAACGCAAAGTTGAATCTTCAAACGGCAATTTAAGGCATTTCTCTTGCAGCTAGGCTACCGGAAGTGGGGTTTATCTGATTCTCCAACTCATTGTGCATCTAATAGGCTAATAAAATCACTACCAAAAATGACAAATCTTAATCGACTTTTTTTTTCGATACCCAAATAACGTGAACTGGGAACCCAAAGTTGAAGCTTCAAACGGTAATTTAAGGCATTTCTCTTGCAGCTAGACTACCGGAAGTGGGGTTTATCAGATTCTCCAACTCATTGTGCATCTATAGGCTAATAAAATCACTACCAGAAATGACAAATCTTAATCGACTTTTTTTTTCGATACCCAAATAACGTGAACTGGGAACCCAAAGTTGAAGCTTCAAACGGCAATTTAAGGCATTTCTCTTGCAGCTAGACTACCGGAAGTGGGGTTTATCAGATTCTCCAACTCATTGTGCATCTAATAGGCTAATAAAATCACTACCAAAAATGACAAATCTTAATCGACTTTTTTTTTCGATACCCAAATAACGTGAACTGGGAACCCAAAGTTGAAGCTTCAAACGGCAATTTAAGGCATTTCTCTTGCAGCTAGACTACCGGAAGTGGGGTTTATCAGATTCTCCAACTCATTGTGCATCTAATAGGCTAATAAAATCACTACCAAAAATGACAAATCTTAATCGACTTTTTTTTTCGATACCCAAATAACGTGAACTGGGAACCCAAAGTTGAAGCTTCAAACGGCAATTTAAGGCATTTCTCTTGCAGCTAGGCTACCGGAAGTGGGGTTTATCAGATTCTCCAACTCATTGTGCATCTAATAGGCTAATAAAATCACTACCAAAAATGACAAATCTTAATCGACTTTTTTTTTCGATACCCAAATAACGTGAACTGGGAACCCAAAGTTGACGCTTCAAACGGCAATTTAAGGCATTTCTCGTGCAGCTAGGCTACCGGAAGTGGGGTTTATCAGATTCTCCAACTCATTGTGCATCTAATAGGCTAATAAAATCAGTACCAAAAATGACAAAACTTAATCGACTTTTTTTTTCGATACCCAAATAACGTGAACTGGGAACCCAAAGTTGAAGCTTCAAACGGCAATTTAAGGCATTTCTCTTGCAGCTAGGCTACTGGAAGTGGGGTTTATCTGATTCTCCAACTGATTGTGCATCTAATAGGCTAATAAAATCACTACCAAAAATGACAAATCTTAATCGACTTTTTTTTTCGATACCCATATAACGTGAACTGGGAACCCAAAGTTGAAGCTTCAAACGGCAATTTAAGGCATTTCTCTTGCAGCAAGGCTACCGGAAGTGCGGTTTATCTGATTCTCCAACTCATTGTGCATCTAATAGGCTAATAAAATCACCACCAAAAATGACAAATCTTAATCGACTTTTTTTTTCGATACCCAAATAACGTGAACTGGGAACCCAAAGTTGAAGCTTCAAACGGCAATTTAAGGCATTTCTCTTGCAGCTAGGCTACCGGAGGTGTGGTTTATCTTATTCTCCAACTCATTGTGCATCTAATAGGCTAATAAAATCACTACCAAAAATGACAAATCTTAATCGACTTTTTTTTTCGATACCCAAATATCGTGAACTGGGAACCCAAAGTTGAAGCTACAAACGGCAATTTATGGCATTTCACTTGCAGCTAGGTTACCGGAAGTGGGGTTTATCAGATTCTCCAACTCATTGTGCATCTAATAGGCTAATAAAATTACGACCAAAAATGACAAATCTTAATCGACTTTTTTTTTCGATACCCAAATAACGTGAACTGGGAGCCCAAAGTTGAAGCTTCAAACGGCAATTTAAGGCATTTCTCTTGAAGCTAGGCTACCGGAAGTGGGGTTTATCTGATTCTCCAACTCATTGTGCATCTAATAGGCTAATGAAATCACTACCAAAAATGACAAATCTTAATCGACTTTTTTTTTCGATACCCAAATAACGTGTACTGGGATCCCACAGTTGAAGCATCAAACGGCAATTTAAGGCATTTCTCTTGCAGCTAGGCTACCGGAAGTGGGGTTTATCTGATTCTCCAACTCATTGTGCATCTAATAGGCTAATAAAATCACTACCAAAAATGACAAATCTTAATCGACCTTTTTTTTCGATACCCAAATAACGTGAACTGGGAACCCAAAGTTGAAGCTTCAAACGGCAATTTAAGGCATTTCTCTTGCAGCTAGGCTACCGGAAGTGGGGTTTATCAGATTCTCCAACTCATTGTGCATCTAATAAGCTAATAAAATCACTACCAAAAATGACAATCGACTTTTTTTTTTGATACCCAAATAACGTGAACTGGGAACCCAAAGTTGAAGCTTCAAACGGCAATTTAAGGCATTTCTCTTGCAGCTAGGCTACCGGAAGTGGGGTTTATCTGATTCTCCAACTCATTGTGCATCTAATAAGCTAATAAAATCACTACCAAAAATGACAAATCTTAATCGACTTTTTTTTTCGATACCCAAATAACGTGAACTGGGAACCCAAAGTTGAAGCTTCAAACGGCAATTTAAGGCATTTCTCTTGCAGCTAGGCTACCGGAAGTGGGGTTTATCTGATTCTCCAACTGATTGTGCATCTAATAGGCTTATAAAATCACTACCAAAAATGACAAATCTTAATCGACTTTTTTTTTCGATACCCAAATAACGTGAACTGGGAACCCAAAGTTGAAGCTTCAAACGGCAATTTAAGGCATTTCTCTTGCAGCTAGGTTACCGGAAGTGGGGTTTATCAGATTCTCCAACTCATTGCGCATCTAATAGGCTAATAAAATCACTACCAAAAATGACAAATCTTAATCGACTTTTTTTTTCGATACCCAAATAACGTGAACTGGGAACCCAAAGTTGAAGCTTCAAACGGCAATTTAAGGCATTTCCCTTGCAGCTAGGCTACTGGAGGTGGGGTTTATCTGATTCTCCAACTCATTGTGCATCTAATAGGCTAATAAAATCACTACCAAAAAATGACAAATCTTAATCGACTTTTTTTTTCGATACCCAAATATCGTGAACTGGGAACCCAAAGTTGAAGCTTCAAACGGCAATTTAAGGCATTTCTCGTGCAGCTAGGCTACCGGAAGTGGGGTTTATCAGATTCTCCAACTCATTGTGCATCTAATAGGCTAATAAAATCAGTACCAAAAATGACAAAACTTAATCGACTTTTTTTTACCATACCCAAATAACGTGAACTGGGAACCCAAAGTTGAAGCTTCAAACGGCAATTTAAGGCATTTCTCTTGCAGCTAGGCTACCGGAAGTGGGGTTTATCTGATTCTCCAACTCATTGTGCATCTAATAGGCTAATAAAATCACTACCAAAAATGACAAATCTTAATCGACTTTTTTTTTCGATACCCATATAACGTGAACTGGGAACCCAAAGTTGAAGCTTCAAACGGCAATTTAAGGCATTTCTCTTGCAGCAAGGCTACCGGAAGTGCGGTTTATCTGATTCTCCAACTCATTGTGCATCTAATAGGCTAATAAAATCACTACCAAAAATGACAATCAACTTTTTTTTTTGATACCCAAATAACGTGAACTGGGAACCCAAAGTTGAAGCTTCAAACGGCAATTTAAGGCATTTCTCTTGCAGCTAGGCTACCGGAAGTGGGGTTTATCAGATTCTCCAACTCATTGTGCATCTAATAAGCTAATAAAATCACTACCAAAAATGACAAATCTTAATCGACTTTTTTTTTCGATACCCAAATAACGCGAACTGGGAACCCAAAGTTGAAGCTTCAAACGGCAATTTAAGGCATTTCTCTTGCAGCTAGGCTACCGGAAGTGGGGTTTATCAGATTCTCCAACTCATTGTGCATCTAATAAGCTAATAAAATCACTACCAAAAATGACAAATCTTAATCGACTTTTTTTTTCGATACCCAAATAACGCAACCTGGGAACCCAATGTTGAAGCTTCAAACGGCAATTTAAGGCATTTCTCTTGCAGCTAGGCTACCGGAAGTGGGGTTTATCAGATTCTCCAACTCATTGTGCATCTAATAAGCTAATAAAATCACTACCAAAAATGACAAATCTTAATCGACTTTTTTTTTCGATACCTAAATAACGCGAACTGGGAACCCAAAGTTTAAGCTTCAAACGGCAATTTAAGGAATTTCTCTTGCAGCTAGGCTACCGGAAGTGGGGTTTATCTGATTCTCCAACTCATTGTGCATCGAATAGGCTAATAAAATCACTACCAAAAATGACAAATCTTAATCGACTTTTTTTTTCGATACCCAAATAACGCGAACTGGGAACCCAAAGTTGAAGCTTCAAACGGCAATTTAAGGCATTTCTCTTGCAGCTAGGCTACCGGAAGTGGGGTTTATCTGATTCTCCAACTCATGGTGCATCTAATAAGCTAATAAAATCACTACCAAAAATGACAAATCTTAATCGACTTTTTTTTTCGATACCCAAATAACGCGAACTGGGAACCCAAAGTTTAAGCTTCAAACGGCAATTTAAGGCATTTCTCTTGCAGCTAGGCTACCGGAAGTGGGGTTTATCTGATTCTCCAACTCATTGTGCATCTAATAAGCTAATAAAATCACTACCAAAAATGACAAATCTTAATTGACTTTTTTTTTCGATACCCAAATAACGTGAACTGGGAACCCAAAGTTGAAGCTTCAAACGGCAATTTAAGGCATTTCTCTTGCAGCTAGGCTACCGGAAGTGGGGTTTATCTGATTCTCCAACTCATTGTGCATCTAACAAGCCAATAAAATCACTACCAAAAATGACAAATCTTAATCGACTTTTTTTTTCGATACCCAAATAACGCGAACTGGGAACCCAAACTGGAAGCTTCAAACGGCAATTTAAGGCATTTCTCTTGCAGCTAGGCTACCGGAAGTGGGGTTTATCAGATTCTCCAACTCATTGTGCATCTAATAAGCTAATAAAATCACTACCAAAAATGACAAATCTTAATCGACTTTTTTTTTCGATACCCAAATAACGTGAACTGGGAACCCAAAGTTGAAGCTTCAAACGGCAATTTAAGGCATTTCTCTTGCAGCTAGGCTACCGGAAGTGGGGTTTATCTGATTCTCCAACTCATTGTGCATCTAATACGCTAATAAAATCACTACCAAAAATGACAAATCTAATCGACTTTTTTTTTCGATACCCAAATAACGTGAACTGGGAACCCAAAGTTGAAGCTTCAAACGGCAATTTAAGGCATTTCTCTTGCAGCTAGGCTACCGGAAGTGGGATTTATCTGATTCTCCAACTCATTGTGCATCTAATAGGCTAATAAAATCACTACCAAAAATGACAAATCTTAATCGACTTTTTTTTTCGATACCCAAATAACGTGAACTGGGAACCCAAAGTTGAAGCTTCAAACGGCAATTTAAGGCATTTCTCTTGCAGCTAGGCTACCGGAAGTGGGGTTTATCTGATTCTCCAACTCATTGTGCATCTAATAGGCTAATAAAATCACTACCAAAAATGACAAATCTTAATCGACTTTTTTTTTCGATACCCAAATAACGTGAACTGGGAACCCAAAGTTGAAGCTTCAAACGGCAATTTAAGGCATTTCTCTTGCAGTTAGTCTACCGGAAGTGGGTTTTACCTGATTCTCCAACTCATTGTGCATATAATAGGCTAATAAAATCACTACCAAAAATGACAAATCTTAATCGACTTTTTTTTTCGATACCCAAATAACGTGAACTGGGAACCCAAAGTTGAAGCTTCAAACGGCAATTTAAGGCATTTCTCTTGCAGCTAGGCTACCGGAAGTTGGGTTTATCAGATTCTCCAACTCATTGTGCATCTATTTGGCTAATAAAATCACTACCAAAAATGACAAAACTTAATCGACTTTTTTTTTCGATACCCAAATAACGTGAACTGGGAACCCAAAGTTGAAGCTTCAAACGGCAATTTAAGGCATTTCTCTTGCAGCTAGACTACCGGAAGTGGGGTTTATCAGATTCTCCAACTCATTGTGCATCTAATAGGCTAATAAAATCACTACCAAAAATGGCAAATCTTAATCGACTTTTTTTCTCGATACCCAAATAACGTGAACTGGGAACCCAAAGTTGAAGCTTCAAACGGCAATTTAAGGCATTTCCCTTGCAGCTAGGCTACCGGAAGTGGGGTTTATCAGATTCTCCAACTCATTGTGCATCTAATAGGCTAATAAAATCACTACCAAAAATGACAAATCTTTATCGACTTTTTTTTTCGATACCCAAAAAACGTGAACTGGGAACTCAAAGTTGAAGTTTCAAACGGCAATTTAAGGCATTTCTCTTACAGCTAGACTACCGGAAGTGGGGTTTATCAGATTCTCCAGCTCATTGTGCATCTAATAGGCTAATAAAATCACTACCAAAAATGACAAATCTTAATCGACTTTTTTTTACGATACCCAAATAACCTGAACTGGGAACCCAAAGTTGAAGCTTCAAACGGCAATTTAAGGCATTTCTCTTGCAGCTAGGCTACGGGAAGTGGGGTTTATCTGATTCTCCAACTCATTGTGCATCTAATAGGCTAATAAAATCACTACCAAAAATGACAAATCTTAATCGACTTTTTTTTACGATACCCAAATAACGTGAACTGGGTACCCAAAGTTGAAGCTTCAAACGGCAATTTAAGGCATTTCTCTTGCAGCTAGACTACCGGAAGTGGGGTCTATCAGATTCTCCAACTCATTGTGCATCTAATAGGCTAATAAAATAACTACCAAAAATGACAAATCTTAATCGACTTTTTTTTTCGATACCCAAATAACGTGAACTGGGAACCCAAAGTTGAACCTTCAAACGGCAATTTAAGGCATTTCTCTTGCAGCTAGACTACCGGAAGTGGGGTTTATCAGATTCTCCAACTCATTGTGCAACTAATAGGCTAATGAAATCACAACCAAAAATGACAAATCTTAATCGACTTTTTTTTTCGATACCCAAATAACGTGAACTGGGAACTCAAAGTTGAAGCTTCAAACGGCAATTTAAGGCATTTCTCTTGCAGCTAGACTACCGGAAGTGGGGTTTATCAGATTCTCCAACTCATTGTGCATCTAATAGGCTAATAAAATCACTACCAAAAATGACAAATCTTAATCGACTTTTTTTTTCGATACCCAAATAACGTGAACTGGGAACCCAAAGTTGAAGCTTCAAACGGCAATTTAAGGCATTTCTCTCAGTTAGACTACCGGAAGTGGGTTTTATCTGATTCTCCAACTCATTGTGCATCTAATAGGCTAATAAAATCACTACCAAAAATGACAAATCTTAATCGACTTTTTTTTACGATACCCAAATAACCTGAACTGGGAACCCAAAGTTGAAGCTTCAAACGGCAATTTAAGGCATTTCTCTTGCAGCTAGGCTACCGGAAGTGGGGTTTATCTGATTCTCCAACTCATTGTGCATCTAATAGGCTAATAAAATCACTACCAAAAATGACAAATCTTAATCGACTTTTTTTTACGATACCCAAATAACGTGAACTGGGAACCCAAAGTTGAAGCTTAAAACGGCAATTTAAGACATTTCTCTTGCAGCTAGGCTACGGGAAGTGGGGTTTATCTGATTCTCCAACTCATTGTGCATCTAATAGGCTAATAAAATCACTACCAAAAATGACAAATCTTAATCGACTTTTTTTTACGATACCCAAATAACGTGAACTGGGTACCCAAAGTTGAAGCTTCAAACGGCAATTTAAGGCATTTCTCTTGCAGCTAGACTACCGGAAGTGGGGTCTATCAGATTCTCCAACTCATTGTGCATCTAATAGGCTAATAAAATAACTACCAAAAATGACAAATCTTAATCGACTTTTTTTTTCGATACCCAAATAACGTGAACTGGGAACCCAAAGTTGAACCTTCAAACGGCAATTTAAGGCATTTCTCTTGCAGCTAGACTACCGGAAGTGGGGTTTATCAGATTCTCCAACTCATTGTGCATCTAATAGGCTAATAAAATCACTACCAAAAATGACAAATCTTAATCGACTTTTTTTTTCGATACCCAAATAACGTGAACTGGGAACCCAAAGTTGAAGCTTCAAACGGCAATTTAAGGCATTTCTCTTGCACATAGACTACCGGAAGTGGGGTTTATCAGATTCTCCAACTCATTGTGCAACTAATAGGCTAATGAAATCACAACCAAAAATGACAAATCTTAATCGACTTTTTTTTTCGATACCCAAATAACGTGAACTGGGAACTCAAAGTTGAAGCTTCAAACGGCAATTTAAGGCATTTCTCTTGCAGCTAGACTACCGGAAGTGGGGTTTATCAGATTCTCCAACTCATTGTGCATCTAATAGGCTAATAAAATCACTACCAAAAATGACAAATCTTAATCGACTTTTTTTTTCGATACCCAAATAACGTGAACTGGGAACCCAAAGTTGAAGCTTCAAACGGCAATTTAAGGCATTTCTCTCAGTTAGACTACCGGAAGTGGGTTTTATCTGATTCTCCAACTCATTGTGCATCTAATAGGCTAATAAAATCACTACCAAAAATGACAAATCTTAATCGACTTTTTTTTACGATACCCAAATAACCTGAACTGGGAACCCAAAGTTGAAGCTTCAAACGGCAATTTAAGGCATTTCTCTTGCAGCTAGACTACCGGAAGTGGGGTTTATCAGATTCTCCAACTCATTGTGCATCTAATAGGCTAATAAAATCACTACCAAAAATGACAAATCTTAATCGACTTTTTTTTACGATACCCAAATAACGTGAACTGGGAACCCAAAGTTGAAGCTTAAAACGGCAATTTAAGACATTTCTCTTGCAGCTAGGCTACGGGAAGTGGGGTTTATCTGATTCTCCAACTCATTGTGCATCTAATAGGCTAATAAAATCACTACCAAAAATGACAAATCTTAATCGACTTTTTTTTACGATACCCAAATAACGTGAACTGGGTACCCAAAGTTGAAGCTTCAAACGGCAATTTAAGGCATTTCTCTTGCAGCTAGACTACCGGAAGTGGGGTCTATCAGATTCTCCAACTCATTGTGCATCTAATAGGCTAATAAAATAACTACCAAAAATGACAAATCTTAATCGACTTTTTTTTTCGATACCCAAATAACGTGAACTGGGAACCCAAAGTTGAACCTTCAAACGGCAATTTAAGGCATTTCTCTTGCAGCTAGACTACCGGAAGTGGGGTTTATCAGATTCTCCAACTCATTGTGCATCTAATAGGCTAATAAAATCACTACCAAAAATGACAAATCTTAATCGACTTTTTTTTTCGATACCCAAATAACGTGAACTGGGAACCCAAAGTTGAAGCTTCAAACGGCAATTTAAGGCATTTCTCTTGCAGCTAGACTACCGGAAGTGGGTTTTATCTGATTTTCCAACTCATTGTGCATCTAATAGGCTAATAAAATCACTACCAAAAATGACAAATCTTAATCGACTTTTTTTTTCGATACCCAAATAACGTGAACTGGGAACTCAAAGTTGAAGCTTCAAACGGCAATTTAAGGCATTTCTCTTGCACATAGACTACCGGAAGTGGGGTTTATCAGATTCTCCAACTCATTGTGCATCTAATAGGCTAATGAAATCACAACCAAAAATGACAAATCTTAATCGACTTTTTTTTTCGATACCCAAATAACGTGAACTGGGAACTCAAAGTTGAAGCTTCAAACGGCAATTTAAGGCATTTCTCTTGCAGCTAGACTACCGGAAGTGGGGTTTATCTGATTCTCCAACTCATTGTGCATCTAATAGGCTAATAAAATCACTACCAAAAATGACAAATCTTAATCGACTTTTTTTTACGATACCCAAATAACGTGAACTGGGAACCCAAAGTTGAAGCTTCAAACGGCAATTTAAGGCATTTCCCTTGCAGCTAGGCTACGGGAAGTGGGGTTTATCTGATTCTCCAACTCATTGTGCATCTAATAGGCTAATAAAATCACTACCAAAAATGACAAATCTTAATCGACTTTTTTTTTCGATACCCAAATAACGTGAACTATGAAACCCAAAGTTGAAGCTTCAAACGGCAATTTAAGGCATTTCTCTTGCAGCTAGACTACCGGAAGTGGGGTTTATCTGATTCTCCAACTCATTGTGCATCTAATAGGCTAATAAAATCACTACCAAAAATGACAAATCTTAATCGACTTTTTTTTACGATACCCAAATAACGTGATCTGGGAACCCAAAGTTGAAGCTTCAAACGGCAATTTAAGGCATTTCTCTTGCAGCTAGGCTACCGGAAGTGGGGTTTATCAGATTCTCCAACTCATTGTGCATCTAATAGGCGAATAAAATCACTACCAAAAATGACAAATCTTAATCGACTTTTTTTTACGATACCCAAATAACGTGAACTGGGAACCCAAAGTTGAAGCTTCAAACGGCAATTTAAGGCATTTCTCTTGCAGCTAGGCTACCGGAAGTGGGGTCTATCAGATTCTCCAACTCATTGTGCATCTAATAGGCGAATAAAATCACTACCAAAAATGACAAATCTTAATCGACTTTTTTTTACGATACCCAAATAACGTGAACTGGGAACCCAAAGTTGAAGCTTCAAACGGCAATTTAAGGCATTTCTCTTGCAGCTAGGCTACCGGAAGTGGGGTTTATCAGATTCTCCAACTCATTGTGCATCTAATAGGCGAATGAAATCACTACCAAAAATGACAAATCTTAATCGACTTTTTTTTACGATACCCAAATAACGTGAACTGGGAACCCAAAGTTGAAGCTTCAAACGGCAATTTAAGGCATTTCTCTTGCAGCTAGGCTACCATAAGTGGGGTTTATCAGATTCTCCAACTCATTGTGCATCTAATAGGCGAATAAAATCACTACCAAAAATGACAAATCTTAATCGACTTTTTTTTACGATACCCAAATAACGTGAACTGGGAACCCAAAGTTGAAGCTTCAAACGGCAATTTAAGGCATTTCTCTTGCAGCTAGGCTACCATAAGTGGGGTTTATCAGATTCTCCAACTCATTGTGCATCTAATAGGCGAATAAAATCACTACCAAAAATGACAAATCTTAATCGACTTTTTTTTACGATACCCAAATATCGTGAACTTTGGAACCCAAAGTTGAAGCTTCAAACGGCAATTTAAGGCATTTCTCTTGCAGCTAGGCTACCGGAAGTGGGGTTTATCAGATTCTCCAACTCATTGTGCATCAAATAGGCGAATAAAATCACTACCAAAAATGACAAATCTTAATCGACTTTTTTTTACGATACCCAAATAACGTGAACTGGGAACCCAAAGTTGAAGCTTCAAACGGCAATTTAAGGCATTTCTCTTGCAGCTAGGCTACCGGAAGTGGGGTTTATCAGATTCTCCAACTCATTGTGCATCTAATAGGCGAATAAAATCACTACCAAAAATGACAAATCTTAATCGACTTTTTTTTACGATACCCAAATAA
Source organism: Acanthosepion lycidas (assembly GCA_963932145.1). Lineage (NCBI taxonomy): Eukaryota > Metazoa > Mollusca > Cephalopoda > Sepiida > Sepiidae > Acanthosepion > Acanthosepion lycidas. The sequence goes on from CAWVQA010000041.1 coordinate 69,329, forward strand.
CGTGAACTGGGAACCCAAAGTTGAAGCTTCAAACGGCAATTTAAGGCATTTCTCTTGCAGCTAGGCTACCGGAAGTGGGTTCTATCAGATTCTCCAACTCATTGTGCATCTAATAGGCGAATAAAATCACTACCAAAAATGACAAATCTTAATCGACTTTTTTTTACGATACCCAAATAACGTGAACTGGGAACCCAAAGTTGAAGCTTCAAACGGCAATTTAAGGCATTTCTCTTGCAGCTAGGCTACCGGAAGTGGGGTTTATCAGATTCTCCAACTCATTGTGCATCTAATAGGCGAATAAAATCACTACCAAAAATGACAAATCTTAATCGACTTTTTTTTACGATACCCAAATAACGTGAACTGGGAACCCAAAGTTGAAGCTTCAAACGGCAATTTAAGGCATTTCTCTTGCAGCTAGGCTACCGGAAGTGTGGTCTATCAGATTCTCCAACTCATTGTGCATCTAATAGGCGAATAAAATCACTACCAAAAATGACAAATCTTAATCGACTTTTTTTTACGATACCCAAATAACGTGAACTGGGAACCCAAAGTTGAAGCTTCAAACGGCAATTTAAGGCATTTCTCTTGCAGCTAGGCTACCGGAAGTGGGGTCTATCAGATTCTCCAACTCATTGTGCATCTAATAGGCGAATAAAATCACTACCAAAAATGACAAATCTTAATCGACTTTTTTTTACGATACCCAAATAACGTGAACTGGGAACCCAAAGTTGAAGCTTCAAACGGCAATTTAAGGCATTTCTCTTGCAGCTAGGCTACCGGAAGTGGGGTCTATCAGATTCTCCAACTCATTGTGCATCTAATAGGCGAATAAAATCACTACCAAAAATGACAAATCTTAATCGACTTTTTTTTACGATACCCAAATAACGTGAACTGGGAACCCAAAGTTGAAGCTTCAAACGGCAATTTAAGGCATTTCTCTTGCAGCTAGACTACCGGAAGTGGGTTTTATCTGATTTTCCAACTCATTGTGCATCTAATAGGCTAATAAAATCACTACCAAAAATGACAAATCTTAATCGACTTTTTTTTTCGATACCCAAATAACGTGAACTGGGAACTCAAAGTTGAAGCTTCAAACGGCAATTTAAGGCATTTCTCTTGCACATAGACTACCAGAAGTGGGGTTTATCAGATTCTCCAACTCATTGTGCATCTAATAGGCTAATGAAATCACAACCAAAAATGACAAATCTTAATCGACTTTTTTTTTCGATACCCAAATAACGTGAACTGGGAACTCAAAGTTGAAGCTTCAAACGGCAATTTAAGGCATTTCTCTTGCAGCTAGACTACCGGAAGTGGGGTTTATCTGATTCTCCAACTCATTGTGCATCTAATAGGCTAATAAAATCACTACCAAAAATGACAAATCTTAATCGACTTTTTTTTACGATACCCAAATAACGTGAACTGGGAACCCAAAGTTGAAGCTTCAAACGGCAATTTAAGGCATTTCCCTTGCAGCTAGGCTACGGGAAGTGGGGTTTATCTGATTCTCCAACTCATTGTGCATCTAATAGGCTAATAAAATCACTACCAAAAATGACAAATCTTAATCGACTTTTTTTTTCGATACCCAAATAACGTGAACTATGAAACCCAAAGTTGAAGCTTCAAACGGCAATTTAAGGCATTTCTCTTGCAGCTAGACTACCGGAAGTGGGGTTTATCTGATTCTCCAACTCATTGTGCATCTAATAGGCTAATAAAATCACTACCAAAAATGACAAATCTTAATCGACTTTTTTTTACGATACCCAAATAACGTGATCTGGGAACCCAAAGTTGAAGCTTCAAACGGCAATTTAAGGCATTTCTCTTGCAGCTAGGCTACCGGAAGTGGGGTTTATCAGATTCTCCAACTCATTGTGCATCTAATAGGCGAATAAAATCACTACCAAAAATGACAAATCTTAATCGACTTTTTTTTACGATACCCAAATAACGTGAACTGGGAACCCAAAGTTGAAGCTTCAAACGGCAATTTAAGGCATTTCTCTTGCAGCTAGGCTACCGGAAGTGGGGTCTATCAGATTCTCCAACTCATTGTGCATCTAATAGGCGAATAAAATCACTACCAAAAATGACAAATCTTAATCGACTTTTTTTTACGATACCCAAATAACGTGAACTGGGAACCCAAAGTTGAAGCTTCAAACGGCAATTTAAGGCATTTCTCTTGCAGCTAGGCTACCGGAAGTGGGGTTTATCAGATTCTCCAACTCATTGTGCATCTAATAGGCGAATAAAATCACTACCAAAAATGACAAATCTTAATCGACTTTTTTTTACGATACCCAAATAACGTGAACTGGGAACCCAAAGTTGAAGCTTCAAACGGCAATTTAAGGCATTTCTCTTGCAGCTAGGCTACCATAAGTGGGGTTTATCAGATTCTCCAACTCATTGTGCATCTAATAGGCGAATAAAATCACTACCAAAAATGACAAATCTTAATCGACTTTTTTTTTCGATACCCAAATAACGTGAACTGGGAACCCAAAGTTGAAGCTTCAAACGGCAATTTAAGGCATTTCTCTTGCAGCTAGGCTACCATAAGTGGGGTTTATCAGATTCTCCAACTCATTGTGCATCTAATAGGCGAATAAAATCACTACCAAAAATGACAAATCTTAATCGACTTTTTTTTACGATACCCAAATATCGTGAACTTTGGAACCCAAAGTTGAAGCTTCAAACGGCAATTTAAGGCATTTCTCTTGCAGCTAGGCTACCGGAAGTGGGGTTTATCAGATTCTCCAACTCATTGTGCATCAAATAGGCGAATAAAATCACTACCAAAAATGACAAATCTTAATCGACTTTTTTTTACGATACCCAAATAACGTGAACTGGGAACCCAAAGTTGAAGCTTCAAACGGCAATTTAAGGCATTTCTCTTGCAGCTAGGCTACCGGAAGTGGGGTTTATCAGATTCTCCAACTCATTGTGCATCTAATAGGCGAATAAAATCACTACCAAAAATGACAAATCTTAATCGACTTTTTTTTACGATACCCAAATAACGTGAACTGGGAACCCAAAGTTGAAGCTTCAAACGGCAATTTAAGGCATTTCTCTTGCAGCTAGGCTACCGGAAGTGGGTTCTATCAGATTCTCCAACTCATTGTGCATCTAATAGGCGAATAAAATCACTACCAAAAATGACAAATCTTAATCGACTTTTTTTTACGATACCCAAATAACGTGAACTGGGAACCCAAAGTTGAAGCTTCAAACGGCAATTTAAGGCATTTCTCTTGCAGCTAGGCTACCGGAAGTGGGGTTTATCAGATTCTCCAACTCATTGTGCATCTAATAGGCGAATAAAATCACTACCAAAAATGACAAATCTTAATCGACTTTTTTTTACGATACCCAAATAACGTGAACTGGGAACCCAAAGTTGAAGCTTCAAACGGCAATTTAAGGCATTTCTCTTGCAGCTAGGCTACCGGAAGTGTGGTCTATCAGATTCTCCAACTCATTGTGCATCTAATAGGCGAATAAAATCACTACCAAAAATGACAAATCTTAATCGACTTTTTTTTACGATACCCAAATAACGTGAACTGGGAACCCAAAGTTGAAGCTTCAAACGGCAATTTAAGGCATTTCTCTTGCAGCTAGGCTACCGGAAGTGGGGTCTATCAGATTCTCCAACTCATTGTGCATCTAATAGGCGAATAAAATCACTACCAAAAATGACAAATCTTAATCGACTTTTTTTTACGATACCCAAATAACGAGAACTGGGAACCCAAAGTTGAAGCTTCAAACGGCAATTTAAGGCATTTCTCTTGCAGCTAGGCTACCGGAAGTGGGGTCTATCAGATTCTCCAACTCATTGTGCATCTAATAGGCGAATAAAATCACTACCAAAAATGACAAATCTTAATTGACTTTTTTTTACGATACCCAAATAACGTGAACTGGGAACCCAAAGTTGAAGCTTCAAACGGCAATTTAAGGCATTTCTCTTGCAGCTAGGCTACCGGAAGTGGGGTCTATCAGATTCTCCAACTCATTGTGCATCTAATAGGCGAATAAAATCACTACCAAAAATGACAAATCTTAATCGACTTTTTTTTACGATACCCAAATAACGTGAACTGGGAACCCAAAGTTGAAGCTTCAAACGGCAATTTAAGGCATTTCTCTTGCAGCTAGGCTACCGGAAGTGGGGTCTATCAGATTCTCCAACTCATTGTGCATCTAATAGGCGAATAAAATCACTACCAAAAATGACAAATCTTAATCGACTTTTTTTTACGATACCCAAATAACGTGAACTGGGAACCCAAAGTTGAAGCTTCAAACGGCAATTTAAGGCATTTCTCTTGCAGCTAGGCTACCGGAAGTGGGGTCTATCAGATTCTCCAACTCATTGTGCATCTAATAGGCGAATAAAATCACTACCAAAAATGACAAATCTTAATTGACTTTTTTTTACGATACCCAAATAACGTGAACTGGGAACCCAAAGTTGAAGCTTCAAACGGCAATTTAAGGCATTTCTCTTGCAGCTAGGCTACCGGAAGTGGGGTCTATCAGATTCTCCAACTCATTGTGCATCTAATAGGCGAATAAAATCACTACCAAAAATGACAAATCTTAATCGACTTTTTTTTACGATACCCAAATAACGTGAACTGGGAACCCAAAGTTGAAGCTTCAAACGGCAATTTAAGGCATTTCTCTTGCAGCTAGGCTACCGGAAGTGGGGTCTATCAGATTCTCCAACTCATTGTGCATCTAATAGGCGAATAAAATCACTACCAAAAATGACAAATCTTAATTGACTTTTTTTTACGATACCCAAATAACGTGAACTGGGAACCCAAAGTTGAAGCTTCAAACGGCAATTTAAGGCATTTCTCTTGCAGCTAGGCTACCGGAAGTGGGGTCTATCAGATTCTCCAACTCATTGTGCATCTAATAGGCGAATAAAATCACTACCAAAAATGACAAATCTTAATCGACTTTTTTTTACGATACCCAAATAACGTGAACTGGGAACCCAAAGTTGAAGCTTCAAACGGCAATTTAAGGCATTTCTCTTGCAGCTAGGCTACCGGAAGTGGGGTCTATCAGATTCTCCAACTCATTGTGCATCTAATAGGTGAATAAAATCACTACCAAAAATGACAAATCTTAATCGACTTTTTTTTACGATACCCAAATAACGTGAACTGGGAACCCAAAGTTGAAGCTTCAAACGGCAATTTAAGGCATTTCTCTTGCAGCTAGGCTACCGGAAGTGGGTTCTATCAGATTCTCCAACTCATTGTGCATCTAATAGGCGAATAAAATCACTACCAAAAATGACAAATCTTAATCGACTTTTTTTTACGATACCCAAATAACGTGAACTTGGAACCCAAAGTTGAAGCTTCAAACGGCAATTTAAGGCATTTCTCTTGCAGCTAGGCTACCGGAAGTGGGGTCTATCAGATTCTCCAACTCATTGTGCATCTAATAGGCGAATAAAATCACTACCAAAAATGACAAATCTTAATCGACTTTTTTTTACGATACCCAAATAACGTGAACTGGGAACCCAAAGTTGAAGCTTCAAACGGCAATTTAAGGCATTTCTCTTGCAGCTAGGCTACCGGAAGTGGGGTCTATCAGATTCTCCAACTCATTGTGCATCTAATAGGCGAATAAAATCACTACCAAAAATGACAAATCTTAATCGACTTTTTTTTACGATACCCAAATAACGTGAACTGGGAACCCAAAGTTGAAGCTTCAAACGGCAATTTAAGGCATTTCACTTGCAGCTAGGCTACCGGAAGTGGGGTCTATCAGATTCTCCAACTCATTGTGCATCTAATAGGCGAATAAAATCACTACCAAAAATGACAAATCTTAATCGACTTTTTTTTACGATACCCAAATAACGTGAACTGGGAACCCAAAATTGAAGCTTCAAACGGCAATTTAAGGCATTTCTCTTGCAGCTAGGCTACCGGAAGTGGGGTTTATCAGATTCTCCAACTCATTGTGCATCTAATAGGCGAATAAAATCACTACCAAAAATGACAAATCTTAATCGACTTTTTTTTACGATACCCAAATAACGTGAACTGGGAACCCAAAGTTGAAGCTTCAAACGGCAATTTAAGGCATTTCTCTTGCAGGTAGGCTACCGGAAGTGGGGTTTATCAGATTCTCCAACTCATTGTGCATCTAATAGGCGAATAAAATCACTACCAAAAATGACAAATCTTAATCGACTTTTTTTTACGATACCCAAATAACGTGAACTGGGAACCCAAAGTTGAACCTTCAAACGGCAATTTAAGGCATTTCTCTTGCAGCTAGGCTACCGGAATTGGGGTCTATCAGATTCTCCAACTCATTGTGCATCTAATAGGCGAATAAAATCACTACCAAAAATGACAAATCTTAATCGACTTTTTTTTACGATACCCAAATAACGTGAACTGGGAACCCAAAGTTGAAGCTTCAAACGGCAATTTAAGGCATTTCTCTTGCAGCTAGGCTACCGGAAGTGGGGTCTATCAGATTCTCCAACTCATTGTGCATCTTAAAGGCGAATAAAATCACTACCAAAAATGACAAATCTTAATCGACTTTTTTTTACGATACCCAAATAACGTGAACTGGGAACCCAAAGTTGAAGCTTCAAACGGCAATTTAAGGCATTTCTCTTGCAGCTAGGCTACCGGAAGTGGGGTTTATCAGATTCTCCAACTCATTGTGCATCTAATAGGCGAATAAAATCACTACCAAAAATGACAAATCTTAATCGACTTTTTTTTACGATACCCAAATAACGTGAACTGGGAACCCAAAGTTGAAGCTTCAAACGGCAATTTAAGGCATTTCTCTTGCAGCTAGGCTACCGGAAGTGGGGTCTATCAGATTCTCCAACTCATTGTGCATCTAATAGGCGAATAAAATCACTACCAAAAATGACAAATCTTAATCGACTTTTTTTTACGATACCCAAATAACGTGAACTGGGAACCCAAAGTTGAAGCTTCAAACGGCAATTTAAGGCATTTCTCTTGCAGCTAGGCTACCGGAAGTTGGGTTTATCAGATTCTCCAACTCATTGTGCATCTAATAGGCGAATAAAATCACTACCAAAAATGACAAATCTTAATCGACTTTTTTTTACGATACCCAAATAACGTGAACTGGGAACCCAAAGTTGAAGCTTCAAACGGCAATTTAAGGCATTTCTCTTGCAGCTAGGCTACCATAAGTGGGGTTTATCAGATTCTCCAACTCATTGTGCATCTAATAGGCGAATAAAATCACTACCAAAAATGACAAATCTTAATCGACTTTTTTTTACGATACCCAAATAACGTGAACTGGGAACCCAAAGTTGAAGCTTCAAACGGCAATTTAAGGCATTTCTCTTGCAGCTAGGCTACCATAAGTGGGGTTTATCAGATTCTCCAACTCATTGTGCATCTAATAGGCGAATAAAATCACTACCAAAAATGACAAATCTTAATCGACTTTTTTTTACGATACCCAAATAACGTGAACTTTGGAACCCAAAGTTGAAGCTTCAAACGGCAATTTAAGGCATTTCTCTTGCAGCTAGGCTACCGGAAGTGGGGTTTATCAGATTCTCCAACTCATTGTGCATCAAATAGGCGAATAAAATCACTACCAAAAATGACAAATCTTAATCGACTTTTTTTTACGATACCCAAATAACGTGAACTGGGAACCCAAAGTTGAAGCTTCAAACGGCAATTTAAGGCATTTCTCTTGCAGCTAGGCTACCGGAAGTGGGGTTTATCAGATTCTCCAACTCATTGTGCATCTAATAGGCGAATAAAATCACTACCAAAAATGACTAATCTTAATCGACTTTTTTTTACGATACCCAAATAACGTGAACTGGGAACCCAAAGTTGAAGCTTCAAACGGCAATTTAAGGCATTTCTCTTGCAGCTAGGCTACCGGAAGTGGGTTCTATCAGATTCTCCAACTCATTGTGCATCTAATAGGCGAATAAAATCACTACCAAAAATGACAAATCTTAATCGACTTTTTTTTACGATACCCAAATAACGTGAACTGGGAACCCAAAGTTGAAGCTTCAAACGGCAATTTAAGGCATTTCTCTTGCAGCTAGGCTACCGGAAGTGGGGTCTATCAGATTCTCCAACTCATTGTGCATCTAATAGGCGAATAAAATCACTACCAAAAATGACAAATCTTAATCGACTTTTTTTTACGATACCCAAATAACGTGAACTGGGAACCCAAAGTTGAAGCTTCAAACGGCAATTTAAGGCATTTCTCTTGCAGCTAGGCTACCGGAAGTGGGGTTTATCAGATTCTCCAACTCATTGTGCATCTAATAGGCGAATAAAATCACTACCAAAAATGACAAATCTTAATCGACTTTTTTTTACGATACCCAAATAACGTGAACTGGGAACCCAAAGTTGAAGCTTCAAACGGCAATTTAAGGCATTTCTCTTGCAGCTAGGCTACCGGAAGTGGGGTCTATCAGATTCTCCAACTCATTGTGCATCTAATAGGCGAATAAAATCACTACCAAAAATGACAAATCTTAATCGACTTTTTTTTACGATACCCAAATAACGTGAACTGGGAACCCAAAGTTGAAGCTTCAAACGGCAATTTAAGGCATTTCTCTTGCAGCTAGGCTACCGGAAGTGGGGTTTATCAGATTATCCAACTCATTGTGCATCTAATAGGCGAATAAAATCACTACCAAAAATGACAAATCTTAATCGACTTTTTTTTACGATACCCAAATAACGTGAACTGGGAACCCAAAGTTGAAGCTTCAAACGGCAATTTAAGGCATTTCTCTTGCAGCTAGGCTACCATAAGTGGGGTTTATCAGATTCTCCAACTCATTGTGCATCTAATAGGCGAATAAAATCACTACCAAAAATGACAAATCTTAATCGACTTTTTTTTACGATACCCAAATAACGTGAACTGGGAACCCAAAGTTGAAGCTTCAAACGGCAATTTAAGGCATTTCTCTTGCAGCTAGGCTACCATAAGTGGGGTTTATCAGATTCTCCAACTCATTGTGCATCTAATAGGCGAATAAAATCACTACCAAAAATGACAAATCTTAATCGACTTTTTTTTACGATACCCAAATAACGTGAACTTTGGAACCCAAAGTTGAAGCTTCAAACGGCAATTTAAGGCATTTCTCTTGCAGCTAGGCTACCGGAAGTGGGGTTTATCAGATTCTCCAACTCATTGTGCATCAAATAGGCGAATAAAATCACTACCAAAAATGACAAATCTTAATCGACTTTTTTTTACGATACCCAAATAACGTGAACTGGGAACCCAAAGTTGAAGCTTCAAACGGCAATTTAAGGCATTTCTCTTGCAGCTAGGCTACCGGAAGTGGGGTTTATCAGATTCTCCAACTCATTGTGCATCTAATAGGCGAATAAAATCACTACCAAAAATGACAAATCTTAATCGACTTTTTTTTACGATACCCAAATAACGTGAACTGGGAACCCAAAGTTGAAGCTTCAAACGGCAATTTAAGGCATTTCTCTTGCAGCTAGGCTACCGGAAGTGGGGTCTATCAGATTCTCCAACTCATTGTGCATCTAATAGGCGAATAAAATCACTACCAAAAATGACAAATCTTAATCGACTTTTTTTTACGATACCCAAATAACGTGAACTGGGAACCCAAAGTTGAAGCTTCAAACGGCAATTTAAGGCATTTCACTTGCAGCTAGGCTACCGGAAGTGGGGTCTATCAGATTCTACAACTCATTGTGCATCTAATAGGCGAATAAAATCACTACCAAAAATGACAAATCTTAATCGACTTTTTTTTACGATACCCAAATAACGTGAACTGGGAACCCAAAATTGAAGCTTCAAACGGCAATTTAAGGCATTTCTCTTGCAGCTAGGCTACCGGAAGTGGGGTCTATCAGATTCTCCAACTCATTGTGCATCTAATAGGCGAATAAAATCACTACCAAAAATGACAAATCTTAATCGACTTTTTTTTACGATACCCAAATAACGTGAACTGGGAACCCAAAGTTGAAGCTTCATACGGCAATTTAAGGCATTTCTCTTGCAGCTAGGCTACCGGAAGTGGGGTTTATCAGATTCACCAACTCATTGTGCATCTAATAGGCGAATAAATCACTACCAAAAATGACAAATCTTAATCGACTTTTTTTTACGATACCCAAATAACGTGACCTGGGAACCCAAAGTTGAAGCTTCAAACGGCAATTTAAGGCATTTCTCTTGCAGCTAGGCTACCGGAAGTGGGGTTTATCAGATTCTCCAACTCATTGTGCATCTAATAGGCGAATAAAATCACTACCAAAAATGACAAATCTTAATCGACTTTTTTTTACGATACCCAAATAACGTGAACTGGGAACCCAAAGTTGAAGCTTCAAACGGCAATTTAAGGCATTTCTCTTGCAGCTAGGCTACCGGAAGTGGGGTCTATCAGATTCTCCAACTCATTGTGCATCTAATAGGCGAATAAAATCACTACCAAAAATGACAAATCTTAATCGACTTTTTTTTACGATACCCAAATAACGTGAACTGGGAACCCAAAGTTGAAGCTTCAAACGGCAATTTAAGGCATTTCTCTTGCAGCTAGGCTACCGGAAGTGGGGTTTATCAGATTCTCCAACTCATTGTGCATCTAATAGGCGAATAAAATCACTACCAAAAATGACAAATCTTAATCGACTTTTTTTTACGATACCCAAGTAACGTGAACTGGGAACCCAAAGTTGAAGCTTCAAACGGCAATTTAAGGCATTTCTCTTGCAGCTAGGCTACCGGAAGTGGGGTTTATCAGATTCTCCAACTCATTGTGCATCTAATAGGCGAATAAAATCACTACCAAAAATGACAAATCTTAATCGACTTTTTTTTACGATACCAAAATAACGTGAACTGGGAACCCAAAGTTGAAGCTTCAAACGGCAATTTAAGGCATTTCTCTTGCAGCTAGGCTACCGGAAGTGGGGTCTATCAGATTCTCCAACTCATTGTGCATCTAATAGGCGAATAAAATCACTACCAAAAATGACAAATCTTAATCGACTTTTTTTTACGATACCCAAATAACGTGAACTGGGAAACCAAAGTTGAAGCTTCAAACGGCAATTTAAGGCATTTCTCTTGCAGCTAGGCTACCGGAAGTGGGGTTTATCAGATTCTCCAACTCATTGTGCATCTAATGGGCGAATAAAGTCACTACCAAAAATGACAAATCTTAATCGACTTTTTTTTACGATACCCAAATAACGTGAACTGGGAACCCAAAGTTGAAGCTTCAAACGGCAATTTAAGGCATTTGTCTTGCAGCTAGGCTACCGGAAGTGGGGTCTATCAGATTCTCCAACTCATTGTGCATCTAATAGGCGAATAAAATCACTACCAAAAATGACAAATCTTAATCGACTTTTTTTTACGATACCCAAATAACGTGAACTGGGAACCCAAAGTTGAAGCTTCAAACGGCAATTTAAGGTATTTCTCTTGCAGCTAGGCTACCGGAAGTGGGGTTTATCAGATTCTCCAACTCATTGTGCATCTAATAGGCGAATAAAATCACTACCAAAAATGACAAATCTTAATCGACTTTTTTTTACGATACCCAAATAACGTGAACTGGGAACCCAAAGTTGAAGCTTCAAACGGCAATTTATGGCATTTCTCTTGCAGCTAGGCTACCGGAAGTGGGGTCTATCAGATTCTCCAACTCATTGTGCATCTAATAGGCGAATAAAATCACTACCAAAAATGACAAATCTTAATCGACTTTTTTTTACGATACCCAAATAACGTGAACTGGGAACCCAAAGTTGAAGCTTCAAACGGCAATTTAAGGCATTTCTCTTGCAGCTAGGCTACCGGAAGTGGGGTTTATCAGATTCTTCAACTCATTGTGCATCTAATAGGCGAATAAAATCAGTACCAAAAATGACAAATCTTAATCGACTTTTTTTTACGATACCCAAATAACGTGAACTGGGAACCCAAAGTTGAAGCTTCAAACGGCAATTTAAGGCATTTCTCTTGCAGCTAGGCTACCGGAAGTGGGGTCTATCAGATTCTCCAACTCATTGTGCATCTAATAGGCGAATAAAATCACTACCAAAAATGAGAAATCTTAATCGACTTTTTTTTACGATACCCAAATAACGTGAACTGGGAACCCAAAGTTGAAGCTTCAAACGGCAATTTAAGGCATTTCTCTTGCAGCTAGGCTACCGGAAGTGGGGTTTATCAGATTCTCCAACTCATTGTGCATCTAATAGGCGAATAAAATCACTACCAAAAATGACAAATCTTAATCGACTTTTTTTTACGATACCCAAATAACGTGAACTGGGAACCCAAAGTTGAAGCTTCAAACGGCAATTTAAGGCATTTCTCTTGCAGCTAGGCTACCGGAAGTGGGGTTTATCAGATTCTCCAACTCATTGTGCATCTAATAGGCGAATAAAATCACTACCAAAAATGACAAATCTTAATCGATTTTTTTTACGATACCCAAATAACGTGAACTGGGAACCCAAAGTTGAAGCTTCAAACGGCAATTTAAGGCATTTCCCTTGCAGCTAGGCTACCGGAAGTGGGGTCTATCAGATTCTCCAACTCATTGTGCATCTGATAGGCGAATAAAATCACTACCAAAAATGACAAATCTTAATCGACTTTTTTTTACGATACCCAAATAACGTGAACTGGGAACCCAAAGTTGAAGCTTCAAACGGCAATTTAAGGCATTTCTCTTGCAGCTAGGCTACCGGAAGTGGGGTTTATCAGATTCTCCAACTCATTGTGCATCTGATAGGCGAATAAAATCACTACCAAAAATGACAAATCTTAATCGACTTTTTTTTACGATACCCAAATAACGTGAACTGGGAACCCAAAGTTGAAGCTTCAAACGGCAATTTAAGGCATTTCCCTTGCAGCTAGGCTACCGGAAGTCGGGTCTATCAGATTCTCCAACTCATTGTGCATCTAATAGGCGAATAAAATCACTACCAAAAATGACAAATCTTAATCGACTTTTTTTTTACGATACCCAAATAACGTGAACTGGGAACCCAAAGTTGAAGCTTCAAACGGCAATTTAAGGCATTTCTCTTGCAGCTAGGCTACCGGAAGTGGGGTCTATCAGATTCTCCAACTCATTGTGCATTTAATAGGCGAATAAAATCACTACCAAAAATGTCAAATCTTAATCGACTTTTTTTTACGATACCCAAATAACGTGAACTGGGAACCCAAAGTTGAAGCTACAAAAGGCAATTTAAGGCATTTCTCTTGCAGCTAGGCCACCGGAAGTGGGGTTTATCAGATTCTCCAACTCATTGTGCATCTAATAGGCGAATAAAATCACTACCAAAAATGACAAATCTTAATCGACTTTTTTTTACGATACCCAAATAACGTGAACTGGGAACCCAAAGTTGAAGCTTCAAACGGCAATTTAAGGTATTTCTCTTGCAGCTAGGCTACCGGAAGTGGGGTCTATCAGATTCTCCAACTCATTGTGCATCTAATAGGCGAATAAAATCACTACCAAAAATGACAAATCTTAATCGACTTTTTTTTACGATACCCAAATAACGTGAACTGGGAACCCAAAGTTGAAGCTTCAAACGGCAATTTAAGGCATTTCTCTTGCAGCTAGGCTACCGGAAGTGGGGTTTATCAGATTCTCCAACTCATTGTGCATCTAATAGGCGAATAAAATCACTACCAAAAATGACAAATCTTAATCGACTTTTTTTTACGATACCCAAATAACGTGAACTGGGAACCCAAAGTTGAAGCTTCAAACGGCAATTTAAGGCATTTCCCTTGCAGCTAGGCTACCGGAAGTGGGGTCTATCAGATTCTCCAACTCATTGTGCATCTAATAGGCGAATAAAATCACTACCAAAAATGACAAATCTTAATCGACTTTTTTTTACGATACCCAAATAACGTGAACTGGGAACCCAAAGTTGAAGCTTCAAACGGCAATTTAAGGCATTTCTCTTGCAGCTAGGCTACCGGAAGTGGGGTTTATCAGATTCTCCAACTCATTGTGCATCTAATAGGCGAATAAAATCAGTACCAAAAATGACAAATCTTAATCGACTTTTTTTTACGATACCCAAATAACGTGAACTGGGAACCCAAAGTTGAAGCTTCAAACGGCAATTTAAGGCATTTCTCTTGCAGCTAGGCTACCGGAAGTGGGGTCTATCAGATTCTCCAACTCATTGTGCATCTAATAGGCGAATAAAATCACTACCAAAAATGAGAAATCTTAATCGACTTTTTTTTACGATACCCAAATAACGTGAACTGGGAACCCAAAGTTGAAGCTTCAAACGGCAATTTAAGGCATTTCTCTTGCAGCTAGGCTACCGGAAGTGGGGTTTATCAGATTCTCCAACTCATTGTGCATCTAATAGGCGAATAAAATCACTACCAAAAATGACAAATCTTAATCGATTTTTTTTACGATACCCAAATAACGTGAACTGGGAACCCAAAGTTGAAGCTTCAAACGGCAATTTAAGGCATTTCCCTTGCAGCTAGGCTACCGGAAGTGGGGTCTATCAGATTCTCCAACTCATTGTGCATCTGATAGGCGAATAAAATCACTACCAAAAATGACAAATCTTAATCGACTTTTTTTTACGATACCCAAATAACGTGAACTGGGAACCCAAAGTTGAAGCTTCAAACGGCAATTTAAGGCATTTCTCTTGCAGCTAGGCTACCGGAAGTGGGGTTTATCAGATTCTCCAACTCATTGTGCATCTGATAGGCGAATAAAATCACTACCAAAAATGACAAATCTTAATCGACTTTTTTTTACGATACCCAAATAACGTGAACTGGGAACCCAAAGTTGAAGCTTCAAACGGCAATTTAAGGCATTTCCCTTGCAGCTAGGCTACCGGAAGTGGGGTCTATCAGATTCTCCAACTCATTGTGCATCTAATAGGCGAATAAAATCACTACCAAAAATGACAAATCTTAATCGACTTTTTTTTTACGATACCCAAATAACGTGAACTGGGAACCCAAAGTTGAAGCTTCAAACGGCAATTTAAGGCATTTCTCTTGCAACTAGGCTACCGGAAGTGGGGTTTATCAGATTCTCCAACTCATTGTGCATCTAATAGGCGAATAAAATCACTACCAAAAATGACAAATCTTAATCGACTTTTTTTTACGATACCCAAATAACGTGAACTGGGAACCCAAAGTTGAAGCTTCAAACGGCAATTTAAGGCATTTCTCTTGCAGCTAGGCTACCGGAAGTGGGGTCTACCAGATTCTCCAACTCATTGTGCATCTAATAGGCGAATAAAATCACTACCAAAAATGACAAATCTTAATCGACTTTTTTTTACGATACCCAAATAACGTGAACTGGTAACCCAAAGTTGAAGCTTCAAACGGCAATTTAAGGCATTTCTCTTGCAGCTAGGCTACCAGAAGTGGCGTCTATCAGATTCTCCAACTCATTGTGCATCTAATAGGCGAATAAAATCACTACCAAAAATGACAAATCTTAATCGACTTTTTTTTACGATACCCAAATAACGTGCACTGGGAACCCAAAGTTGAAGGTTCAAACGGCAATTTAAGGCATTTCTCTTGCAGCTAGGCTACCGGAAGTGGGGTTTATCAGATTCTCCAACTCATTGTGCATCTAATAGGCGAATAAAATCACTACCAAAAATGACAAATCTTAATCGACTTTTTTTTACGATACCCAAATAACGTGAACTGGGAACCCAAAGTTGAAGCTTCAAACGGCAATTTAAGGCATTTCTCTTGCAGCTAGGCTACCGGAAGTGGGGTCTATCAGATTCTCCAACTCATTGTGCATCTAATAGGCGAATAAAATCCCTACCAAAAATGACAAATCTTAATCGACTTTTTTTTACGATACCCAAATAACGTGAACTGGGAACCCAAAGTTGAAGCTTCAAACGGCAATTTAAGGCATTTCTCTTGCAGCTAGGCTATCGGAAGTGGGGTCTATCAGATTCTCCAACTCATTGTGCATCTCATAGGCGAATAAAATCACTACCAAAAATGACAAATCTTAATCGACTTTTTTTTACGATACCCAAATAACGTGAACTGGGAACCCAAAGTTGAAGCTTCAAACGGCAATTTAAGTCATTTCTCTTGCAGCTAGGCTACCGGAAGTGGGGTTTTTCAGATTCTCCAACTCATTGTGCATCTAATAGGCGAATAAAATCACTACCAAAAATGACAAATCTTAATCGACTTTTTTTTACGATACCCAAATAACGTGACCTGGGAACCCAAAGTTGAAGCTTCAAACGGCAATTTAAGGCATTTTTCTTGCAGCTAGGCTACCGGAAGTGGGGTCTATCAGATTCTCCAACTCATTGTGCATCTAATAGGCGAATAAAATCACTACCAAAAATGACAAATCTTAATCGACTTTTTTTTACGATACCCAAATAACGTGAACTGGGAACCCAAAGTTGAAGCTTCAAACGGCAATTTAAGGCATTTCTCTTGCAGCTAGGCTACCGGAAGTGGGGTTTATCAGATTCTCCAACTCATTGTGCATCTAATAGGCGAATAAAATCACTACCAAAAATGACAAATCTTAATCGACTTTTTTTTACGATACCCAAATAACGTGAACTGGGAACCCAAAGTTGAAGCTTCAAACGGCAATTTAAGGCATTTCTCTTGCAGCTAGGCTACCGGAAGTAGGGTTTATCAGATTCTCCAACTCATTGTGCATCTAATAGGCGAATAAAATCACTACCAAAAATGACAAATCTTAATCGACTTTTTTTTACGATACCCAAATAACGTGAACTGGGAACCCAAAGTTGAAGCTTCAAACGGCAATTTAAGGCATTTCCCTTGCAGCTAGGCTACCGGAAGTGGGGTTTATCAGATTCTCCAACTCATTGTGCATCTAATAGGCGAATAAAATCACTACCAAAAATGACAAATCTTAATCGACTTTTTTTTACGATACCTAAATAACGTGAACATGGAACCCAAAGTTGAAGCTTCAAACGGCAATTTAAGGCATTTCTCTTGCAGCTAGGCTACCGGAAGCTGGGTCTATCAGATTCTCCAACTCATTGTGCATCTAATAGGCGAATAAAATCACTACCAAAAATGACAAATCTTAATCGACTTTTTTTTACGATACCCAAATAACGTGAACTGGGAACCCAAAGTTGAAGCTTCAAACGGCAATTTAAGGCATTTCTCTTGCAGCTAGGCTACCGGAAGTGGGGTTTATCAGATTCTCCAACTCATTGTGCATCTAATAGGCGAATAAAATCACTACCAAAAATGACAAATCTTAATCGACTTTTTTTTACGATACCCAAATAACGTGAACTGGGAACCCAAAGTTGAAGCTTCAAACGGCAATTTAAGGCATTTCTCTTGCAGCTAGGCTACCGGAAGTGGGGTCTATCAGATTCTCCAACTCATTGTGCATCTAATAGGCGAATAAAATCACTACCAAAAATGACAAATCTTAATCGACTTTTTTTTACGATACCCAAATAACGTGAACTGGGAACCCAAAGTTGAAGCTTCAAACGGCAATTTAAGGCATTTCTCTTGCAGCTAGGCTACCGGAAGTGGGGTCTATCAGATTCTCCAACTCATTGTGCATCTAATAGGCGAATAAAATCACTACCAAAAATGACAAATCTTAATCGACTTTTTTTTACGATACCCAAATAACGTGAACTGGGAACCCAAAGTTGAAGCTTCAAACGGCAATTTAAGGCATTTCTCTTGCAGCTAGGCTACCGGAAGTGGGGTCTATCAGATTCTCCAACTCATTGTGCATCTAATAGGCGAATAAAATCACTACCAAAAATGACAAATCTTAATCGACTTTTTTTTACGATACCCAAATAACGTGAACTGGGAACCCAAAGTTGAAGCTTCAAACGGCAATTTAAGGCATTTCTCTTGCAGCTAGGCTACCGGAAGTGGGGTCTATCAGATTCTCCAACTCATTGTGCATCTAATAGGCGAATAAAATCACTACCAAAAATGACAAATCTTAATCGACTTTTTTTTACGATACCCAAATAACGTGAACTGGGAACCCAAAGTTGAAGCTTCAAACGGCAATTTAAGGCATTTCTCTTGCAGCTAGGCT
The DNA here is from genome assembly GCA_963932145.1 of Acanthosepion lycidas. Lineage (NCBI taxonomy): Eukaryota > Metazoa > Mollusca > Cephalopoda > Sepiida > Sepiidae > Acanthosepion > Acanthosepion lycidas. Next base: position 87,579 of record CAWVQA010000041.1, read on the forward strand.
ACCGGAAGTGGGGTTTATCAGATTCTCCAACTCATTGTGCATCTAATAGGCGAATAAAATCACTACCAAAAATGACAAATCTTAATCGACTTTTTTTTACGATACCCAAATAACGTGAACTGGGAACCCAAAGTTGAAGCTTCAAACGGCAATTTAAGGCATTTCTCTTGCAGCTAGGCTACCGGAAGTGGGGTTTATCAGATTCTCCAACTCATTGTGCATCTAATAGGCGAATAAAATCACTACCAAAAATGACAAATCTTAATCGACTTTTTTTTACGATACCCAAATAACGTGAACTGGGAACCCAAAGTTGAAGCTTCAAACGGCAATTTAAGGCATTTCTCTTGCAGCTAGGCTACCGGAAGTGGGGTTTATCAGATTCTCCAACTCATTGTGCATTTAATAGGCGAATAAAATCACTACCAAAAATGACAAATCTTAATCGACTTTTTTTTACGATACCCAAATAACGTGAACTGGGAACCCAAAGTTGAAGCTTCAAACGGCAATTTAAGGCATTTCTCTTGCAGCTAGGCTACTGGAAGTGGGGTCTATCAGATTCTCCAACTCATTGTGCATCTAATAGGCGAATAAAATCACTACCAAAAATGACAAATCTTAATCGACTTTTTTTTACGATACCCAAATAACGTGAACTGGGAACCCAAAGTTGAAGCTTCAAACGGCAATTTAAGGCATTTCTCTTGCAGCTAGGCTACCGGAAGTGGGGTTTATCAGATTCTCCAACGCATTGTGCATCTAAAAGGCGAATAAAATCACTACCAAAAATGACAAATCTTAATCGACTTTTTTTTACGATACCCAAATAACGTGAACTGGGAACCCAAAGTTGAAGCTTCAAACGGCAATTTAAGGCATTTCTCTTGCAGCTAGGCTACTGGAAGTGGGGTTTATCAGATTCTCCAACTCATTGTGCATCTAATAGGCGAATAAAATCACTACCAAAAATGACAAATCTTAATCGACTTTTTTTTACGATACCCAAATAACGTGAACTGGGAACCCAAAGTTGAAGCTTCAAACGTCAATTTAAGGCATTTCTCTTGCAGCTAGGCTACCGGAAGTGGGGTCTATCAGATTCTCGAACTCATTGTGCATTTAATAGGCGAATAAAATCACTACCAAAAATGACAAATCTTAATCGACTTTTTTTTACGATACCCAAATAACGTGAACTGGGAACCCAAAGTTGAAACTTCAAACGGCAATTTAAGGCATTTCTCTTGCAGCTAGGCTACCGGAAGTGCGGTTTATCAGATTCTCCAACTCATTGTGCATCTAATAGGCGAATAAAATCACTACCAAAAATGACAAATCTTAATCGACTTTATTTTACGATACCCAAATAACGTGAACTGGGAACCCAAAGTTGAAGCTTCAAACGGCAATTCAAGGCATTTCTCTTGCAGCTAGGCTACCGGAAGTGGGGTCTATCAGATTCTCCAACTCATTGTGCATCTAATAGGCGAATAAAATCACTACCAAAAATGACAAATATTAATCGACTTTTTTTTAGGATACCCAAATAACGTGAACTGGGAACCCAAAGTTGAAGCTTCAAACGGCAATTTAAGGCATTTCTCTTGCAGCTAGGCTACCGGAAGTGGGGTCTATCAGATTCTCCAACTCATTGTGCATCTAATAGGCGAATAAAATCACTACCAAAAATGACAAATCTTAATCGACTTTTTTTTACGATACCCAAATAACGTGAACTGGGAACCCAAAGTTGAAGCTTCAAACGGCAATTTAAGGCATTTCTCTTGCAGCTAGGCTTCCGGAGGTGGGGTCTATCAGATTCTCCAACTCATTGTGCATCTAATAGGCGAATAAAATCACTACCAAAAATGACAAATCTTAATCGACTTTTTTTTACGATACCCAAATAACGTGAACTGGGAACCCAAAGTTGAAGCTTCAAACGGCAATTTAAGGCATTTCTCTTGCAGCTAGGCTACCGGAAGTGGGGTTTATCAGATTCTCCAACTCATTGTGCATCTAATAGGCGAATAAAATCACTACCAAAAATGACAAATCTTAATCGACTTTTTTTTACGATACCCAAATAACGTGAACTGGGAACCCAAAGTTGAAGCTTCAAACGGCAATTTAAGGCATTTCTCTTGCAGCTAGGCTACCGGAAGTGGGGTCTATCAGATTCTCCAACTCATTGTGCATCTAAAAGGCGAATAAAATCACTACCAAAAATGACAAATCTTAATCGACTTTTTTTTACGATACCCAAATAACGTGAACTGGGAACCCAAAGTTGAAGATTCAAACGGCAATTTAAGGCATTTCTCTTGCAGCTAGGCTACCGGAAGTGGGGTTTATCAGATTCTCCAACTCATTGTGCATCTAATAGGCGAATGAAATCACTACCAAAAATGACAAATCTTAATCGACTTTTTTTTACGATACCCAAATAACGTGAACTGGGAACCCAAAGTTGAGGCTTCAAACGGCAATTTAAGGCATTTCTCTTGCAGCTAGGCTACCGGAAGTGGGGTCTATCAGATTTTCCAACTCATTGTGCATCTAATAGGCGAATAAAATCACTACCAAAAATGACAAATCTTAATCGACTTTTTTTTACGATACCCAAATAACGTGAACTGGGAACCCAAAGTTGAAGCTTCAAACGGCAATTTAAGGCATTTCTCTTGCAGCTAGGCTACCGGAAGTGGGGTTTATCAGATTCTCCAACTCATTGTGCATCTAATAGGCGAATAAAATCACTACCAAAAATGACAAATCTTAATCGACTTTTTTTTACGATACCCAAATAACGTGAACTGGGAACCCAAAGTTGAAGCTTCAAACGGCAATTTAAGGCATTTCTCTTGCAGCTAGGCTACCGGAAGTGGGGTTTATCAGATTCTCCAACTCATTGTGCATCTAATAGGCGAATAAAATCACTACCAAAAATGACAAATCTTAATCGACTTTTTTTTACGATACCCAAATAACGTGAACTGGGAACCCAAAGTTGAAGCTTCAAACGGCAATTTAAGGCATTTCTCTTGCAGCTAGGCTACCGGAAGTGGGTTTTATCAGATTCTCCAACTCATTGTGCATCTAATAGGCGAATAAAATCACTACCAAATATGACAAATCTTAATCGACTTTTTTTTACGATACCCAAATAACTTGAACTGGGAACCCAAAGTTGAAGCTTCAAACGGCAATTTAAGGCATTTCTCTTGCAGCTAAGCTACCGGAAGTGGGGTCTATCAGATTCTCCAACTCATTGTGCATCTAATAGGCGAATAAAATCACTACCAAAAATGACAAATCTTAATCGACTTTTTTTTACGATACCCAAATAACGTGAACTGGGAACCCAAAGTTGAAGCTTCAAACGGCAATTTAAGGCATTTCTCTTGCAGCTAGGCTACCGGAAGTGGGGTCTATCAGATTCTCCAACTCATTGTGCATCTAATAGGCGAATAAAATCACTACCAAAAATGACAAATCTTAATCGACTTTTTTTTACGATACCCAAATAACGTGAACTGGGAACCCAAAGTTGAAGCTTCAAACGGCAATTTAAGGCATTTCTCTTGCAGCTAGGCTACGGAAGTGGGGTCTATCAGATTCTCCAACTCATTGTGCATCTAATAGGCGAATAAAATCACTACCAAAAATGACAAATCTTAATCGACTTTTTTTTACGATACCCAAATAACGTGAACTGGGAACCGAAAGTTAAAGCTTCAAACGGCAATTTAAGGCATTTCTCTTGCAGCTAGGCTACCGGAACTGGGGTTTATCAGATTCTCCAACTCATTGTGCATCTAATAGGCTAATAAAATCACTACCAAAAATGACATATCTTAATCGATTTTTTTTTTACGATACCCAAATAACGTGAACTAGGAACGCAAAGTTGAAGCTTCAAACGGCAATTTCAGGCATTTCTCTTGCAGCTAGACTACCGGAAGTGGGGTTTATCAGATTCTCCAACTCATTGTGCATCTAATAGGCTAATGAAATCACTACCAAAAATGACAAATCTTAAACGACTTTTTTTTTCGATACCCAAATAACGTGAACTGGGAACCCAAAGTTTAAGCTTCAAACGGCAATTTAAGGCATTTCTCTTGCAGCTAGACTACCGGAAGTGGGGTTTATCAGATTCTCCAACTCATTGTGCATCTAATAGGCTAATGAAATCACTACCAAAAATGACAAATCTGAAACGACTTTTTTTTTCGATACCCAAATAACGTGAACTGGGACCCCAAAGTTGAAGCTTCAAACGGAAATTTAAGGCATTTCTCTTGCAGCTAGACTACCGGAAGTGGGGTTTATCAGATTCTCCAACTCATTGTGCATCTAATAGGCTAATGAAATCACTACCAAAAATGACAAATCTGAAACGACTTTTTTTTTCGATACCCAAATAACGTGAACTGGGACCCCAAAGTTGAAGCTTCAAACGGCAATTTAAGGCATTTCTCTTGCAGCTAGACTACCGGAAGTGGGGTTTATCAGATTCTCCAACTCATTGTGCATCTAATAGGCTAATGAAATCACTACCAAAAATGACAAATCTTAAACGACTTTTTTTTTCGATACCCAAATAACGTGAACTGGGAACCCAAAGTTGAAGCTTCAAACGGCAATTTAAGGCATTTCTCTTGCAGCTAGACTACCGGAAGTGGGGTTTATCAGATTCTCCAACTCATTGTGCAGCTAATAGGCTAATAAAATCACTACCAAAAATGACAAATCTTAAACGACTTTTTTTTTTGATACCCAAATAACGTGAACTGGGAACCCAAAGTTGAAGCTTCAAACGGCAATTTAAGGCATTTCTCTTGCAGCTAGACTACCGGAAGTGGGGTTTATCAGATTCTCCAACTCATTGTGCAGCTAATAGGCTAATAAAATCACTACGAAAAATGACAAATCTTAAACGACTTTTTTTTTCGATACCCAAATAACGTGAACTGGGAACCCAAAGTTGAAGCTTCAAACGGCAATTTAAGGCATTTCTCTTGCAGCTAGACTACCGGAAGTGGGGTTTATCAGATTCTCCAACTCATTGTGCAGCTAATAGGCTAATAAAATCACTACCAAAAATGACAAATCTTAATCGACTTTTTTTTACGATACCCAAATAACGTGAACTGGGAACCCAAAGTTGTAGCTTCAAACGGCAATTTAAGGCATTTCTCTTGCAGCTAGACTACCGGAAGCGGGGTTTATCAGATTCTCCAACTCATTGTGCATCTAATAGGCTAATAAAATCACTACCAAAAATGACAAATCTTAAACGACTTTTTTTTTCGATACCCAAATAACGTGAACTGGGAACCCAAAGTTAAAGCTTCAAACGGCAATTTAAAGCATTTCTCTTGCAGCTAGACTACCGGAAGTGGGGTTTATCAGATTCTCCAACTCATTGTGCAGCTAATAGGCTAATAAAATCACTACCAAAAATGACAAATCTTAAACGACTTTTTTTTTCGATACCCAAATAACGTGAACTGGGAACCCAAAGTTGAAGCTTCAAACGGCAATTTAAGGCATTTCTCTTGCAGCTAGACTACCGGAAGTGAGGTTTATCAGATTCTCCAACTCATTGTGCATCTAATTGGCTAATAAAATCACTACCAAAAATGACAAATCTTAAACGACTTTTTTTTCGCTACCCAAATAACGTGAACTGGGAACCCAAAGTTTAAGCTTCAAACGGCAATTTAAGGCATTTCTCTTGCACCTAGACTACCGGAAGTGGGTTTTATCAGATTCTCCAACTCATTGTGCATCTAATAGGCTAATAAAATCACTACCAAAAATGACAAATCTTAAACGACTTTTTTTTTCGATACCCAAATAACGTGAACTGGGAACCCAAAGTTGAAGCTTCAACGGCAATTTAAGGCATTTCTCTTGCAGCTAGACTACCGGAAGTGGGGTTTATCAGATTCTCCAACTCATTGTGCATCTAATAGGCTAATAAAATCCCTACCAAAAATGACAAATCTTAATCGACTTTTTTTACGATACCCAAAAGTTGAAGCTTCAAACGGCAATTTAAGGCATTTCTCTTGCAGCTAGGCTACCGGAAGTGGGGTTTATCTGATTCTCCAACTCATTGTGCATCTAATAGTCTAATAAAATCACTACCAAAAATGACAAATCTTAATCGACTTTTTTTTTCGATACCCAAATAACGTGAACTGGGAACCCAAAGTTGAAGCTTCAAACGGCAATTTAAGGCATTTCCCTTGCAGCTAGGCTACCGGAAGTGGGGTTTATCTGATGCTCCAACTCATTGTGCATCTAATAGGCTAATAAAATCACTACCAAAAATGACAAATCTTAATCGACTTTTTTTTCGATACCCAAATAACGTGAACTGGGAACCCAAAGTTGAAGCTTCAAACGGCAATTTAAGGCATTTCACTTGCAGCTAGGCTACCGGAAGTGGGGTTTATCTGATTCTCCAACTCATTGTGCATCTAATAGGCTAATAAAATCACTACCAAAAATGACAAATCTTAATCGACTTTTTTTTTCGATACCGAAATAACGTGAACTGGGAACCCAATGTTGAAGCTTCAAACGGCAATTTAAGGCATTTCTCTTGCAGCTAGGCTACCGGAAGTGGGGTTTATCTGATTCTCCAACTCATTGTGCATCTAATAGGCTAATAAAATCACTACCAAAAATGACAAATCTTAATCGACTTTTTTTTCGATACCCAATTAACGTGAACTGTGAACCCAAAGTTGAAGCTTCAAACGGCAATTTAAGGCATTTCTCTTGCAGCTAGGCTACCGGAAGTGGGGTTTATCTGATTCTCCAACTCATTGTGCATCTAATAGGCTAATAAAATCACTACCAAAAATGACAAATCTTAATCGACTTTTTTTTCGATACCCAAATAACGTGAACTGGGAACCCAAAGTTGAAGCTTCAAACGGCAATTTAAGGCATATCTCTTGCAGCTAGGCTACCGGAAGTGGGGTTTATCAGACTCTCCAACTCATTGTGCATCTAATAGGCTAATAAAATCACTACCAAAAATGACAAATCTTAATCGACTTTTTTTTACGATACCCAAAAGTTGAAGCTTCAAACGGCAATTTAAGGCATTTCTCTTGCAGCTAAGCTACCGGAAGTGGCGTTTATCTGATTCTCCAACTCATTGTGCATCTAATAGGCTAATAAAATCACTACCAAAAATGACAAATCTTAATCGACTTTTTTTTACGATACCCAAATAACGTGAACTGGGAACCCAAAGTTGAAGCTTCAAACGGCAAATTAAGGCATTTCTCTTGCAGCTAGGCTACCGGAAGTGGGGTTTATCTGATTCTCCAACTCATTGTGCATCTAATAGGCTAATAAAATCACTACCAAAAATGACAAATCTTAATCGACTTTTTTTTACGATACCCAAATAACGTGAACTGGAACCCAAAGTTGAAGCTTCAAACGGCAATTTAAGGCATTTCTCTTGCAGCTAGGCTACCGGAAGTGGGGTTTATCTGATTCTCCAACTCATTGTGCATCTAATAGGCTAATAAAATCACTACCAAAAATGACAAATCTTAATCGACTTTTTTTTACGATACCCAAAAGTTGAAGCTTCAAACGGCAATTTAAGGCATTTCTCTTGCAGCTAGGCTACCGGAAGTGGCGTTTATCTGATTCTCCCAACTCATTGTGCATCTAATAGGCTAATAAAATCACTACCAAAATGACAAATCTTAATCGACTTTTTTTTACGATACCCAAATAACGTGAACTGGGAACCCAAAGTTGAAGCTTCAAACGGCAATTTAAGGCATATCTCTTGCAGCTAGGCTACCGGAAGTCGGGTTTATCAGACTCTCCAACTCATTGTGCATCTAATAGGCTAATAAAATCACTACCAAAAATGACAAAATCTTAATCGATTTTTTTTTCGATACCCAAATAACGTGAACTGGGAACCCAAAGTTGAAGCTTCAAACGGCAATTTAAGGCATTTCTCTTGCAGCTAGACTACAGAAAGTGGGGTTTATCAGATTCTCCAACTCATTGTGCATCTAATAGGCTAATAAAATCACTACCAAAAATGACAAATCTTAATCGACTTTTTTTTCCGATACCCAAATAACGTGAACTGGGAACCCAAAGTTGAAGCTTCAAACGGCAATTTAAGGCATTTCTCTTGCAGCTAGGCTACCGGAAGTGGGGTTTATCTGATTCTCCAACTCATTGTGCATCTAATAGGCTAATAAAATCACTACCAAAAATGACAAATCTTAATCGACTTTTTTTTTCGATACCCAAATAACGTGAACTGGGAACCCAAAGTTGAAGCTTCAAACGGCAATTTAAGGCATATCTCTTGCAGCTAGGCTACCGGAAGTCGGGTTTATCAGACTCTCCAACTCATTGTGCATCTAATAGGCTAATAAAATCACTACCAAAAATGACAAATCTTAATCGACTTTTTTTACGATACCCAAAAGTTGAAGCTTCAAACGGCAATTTAAGGCATTTCTCTTGCAGCTAGGCTACCGGAAGTGGCGTTTATCTGATTCTCCAACTCATTGTGCATCTAATAGGCTAATAAAATCACTACCAAAAATGACAAATCTTAATCGACTTTTTTTTACGATACCCAAATAGCGTGAACTGGGAACCCAAAGTTGAAGCTTCAAACGGCAATTTAAGGCATTTCTCTTGCAGCTAGACTACCGGAAGTGGGGTTTATCAGATTCTCCAACTCATTGTGCATCTAATAGGCGAATAAAATCACTACCAAAAATGACAAATCTTAATCGACTTTTTTTTACGATACCCAAATAGCGTGAACTGGGAACCCAAAGTTGAAGCTTCAAACGGCAATTTAAGGCATTTCTCTTGCAGCTAGACTACCGGAAGTGGGGTTTATCAGATTCTCCAACTCATTGTGCATCTAATAGGCGAATAAAATCACTACCAAAAATGACAAATCTTAATCGACTTTTTTTTACGGTACCCAAATAGCGTGAACTGGGAACCCAAAGTTGAAGCTTCAAACGGCAATTTAAGGCATTTCTCTTGCAGCTAGACTACCGGAAGTGGGGTTTATCAGATTCTCCAACTCATTGTGCATCTAATAGGCGAATAAAATCACTACCAAAAATGACAAATCTTAATCGACTTTTTTTTACGGTACCCAAATAGCGTGAACTGGGAACCCAAAGTTGAAGCTTCAAACGGCAATTTAAGGCATTTCTCTTGCAGCTAGACTACCGGAAGTGGGGTGTATCAGATTCTCCAACTCATTGTGCATCTAATAGGCGAATAAAATCACTACCAAAAATGACAAATCTTAATCGACTTTTTTTTACGGTACCCAAATAGCGTGAACTGGGAACCCAAAGTTGAAGCTTCAAACGGCAATTTAAGGCATTTCTCTTGCAGCTAGACTACCGGAAGTGGGGTTTATCAGATTCTCCAACTCATTGTGCATCTAATAGGCGAATAAAATCACTACCAAAAATGACAAATCTTAATCGACTTTTTTTTACGGTACCCAAATAGCGTGAACTGGGAACCCAAAGTTGAAGCTTCAAACGGCAATTTAAGGCATTTCTCTTGCAGCTAGACTACCGGAAGTGGGGTTTATCAGATTCTCCAACTCATTGTGCATCTAATAGGCGAATAAAATCACTACCAAAAATGACAAATCTTAATCGACTTTTTTTTACGGTACCCAAATAGCGTGAACTGGGAACCCAAAGTTGAAGCTTCAAACGGCAATTTAAGGCATTTCTCTTGCAGCTAGACTACCGGAAGTGGGGTTTATCAGATTCTCCAACTCATTGTGCATCTAATAGGCGAATAAAATCACTACCAAAAATGACAAATCTTAATCGACTTTTTTTTACGATACCCAAATAGCGTGAACTGGGAACCCAAAGTTGAAGCTTCAAACGGCAATTTAAGGCATTTCTCTTGCAGCTAGACTACCGGAAGTGGGGTTTATCAGATTCTCCAACTCATTGTGCATCTAATAGGCGAATAAAATCACTACCAAAAATGACAAATCTTAATCGACTTTTTTTTACGATACCCAAATAGCGTGAACTGGGAACCCAAAGTTGAAGCTTCAAACGGCAATTTAAGGCATTTCTCTTGCAGCTAGACTACCGGAAGTGGGGTTTATCAGATTCTCCAACTCATTGTGCATCTAATAGGCGAATAAAATCACTACCAAAAATGACAAATCTTAATCGACTTTTTTTTACGATACCCAAATAGCGTGAACTGGGAACCCAAAGTTGAAGCTTCAAACGGCAATTTAAGGCATTTCTCTTGCAGCTAGACTACCGGAAGTGGGGTTTATCAGATTCTCCAACTCATTGTGCATCTAATAGGCGAATAAAATCACTACCAAAAATGACAAATCTTAATCGACTTTTTTTTACGGTACCCAAATAGCGTGAACTGGGAACCCAAAGTTGAAGCTTCAAACGGCAATTTAAGGCATTTCTCTTGCAGCTAGACTACCGGAAGTGGGGTTTATCAGATTCTCCAACTCATTGTGCATCTAATAGGCGAATAAAATCACTACCAAAAATGACAAATCTTAATCGACTTTTTTTTACGGTACCCAAATAGCGTGAACTGGGAACCCAAAGTTGAAGCTTCAAACGGCAATTTAAGGCATTTCTCTTGCAGCTAGACTACCGGAAGTGGGGTTTATCAGATTCTCCAACTCATTGTGCATCTAATAGGCGAATAAAATCACTACCAAAAATGACAAATCTTAATCGACTTTTTTTTACGGTACCCAAATAGCGTGAACTGGGAACCCAAAGTTGAAGCTTCAAACGGCAATTTAAGGCATTTCTCTTGCAGCTAGACTACCGGAAGTGGGGTTTATCAGATTCTCCAACTCATTGTGCATCTAATAGGCGAATAAAATCACTACCAAAAATGACAAATCTTAATCGACTTTTTTTTACGGTACCCAAATAGCGTGAACTGGGAACCCAAAGTTGAAGCTTCAAACGGCAATTTAAGGCATTTCTCTTGCAGCTAGACTACCGGAAGTGGGGTGTATCAGATTCTCCAACTCATTGTGCATCTAATAGGCGAATAAAATCACTACCAAAAATGACAAATCTTAATCGACTTTTTTTTACGGTACCCAAATAGCGTGAACTGGGAACCCAAAGTTGAAGCTTCAAACGGCAATTTAAGGCATTTCTCTTGCAGCTAGACTACCGGAAGTGGGGTGTATCAGATTCTCCAACTCATTGTGCATCTAATAGGCGAATAAAATCACTACCAAAAATGACAAATCTTAATCGACTTTTTTTTACGGTACCCAAATAGCGTGAACTGGGAACCCAAAGTTGAAGCTTCAAACGGCAATTTAAGGCATTTCTCTTGCAGCTAGACTACCGGAAGTGGGGTTTATCAGATTCTCCAACTCATTGTGCATCTAATAGGCGAATAAAATCACTACCAAAAATGACAAATCTTAATCGACTTTTTTTTACGATACCCAAATAGCGTGAACTGGGAACCCAAAGTTGAAGCTTCAAACGGCAATTTAAGGCATTTCTCTTGCAGCTAGACTACCGGAAGTGGGGTTTATCAGATTCTCCAACTCATTGTGCATCTAATAGGCGAATAAAATCACTACCAAAAATGACAAATCTTAATCGACTTTTTTTTACGGTACCCAAATAGCGTGAACTGGGAACCCAAAGTTGAAGCTTCAAACGGCAATTTAAGGCATTTCTCTTGCAGCTAGACTACCGGAAGTGGGGTGTATCAGATTCTCCAACTCATTGTGCATCTAATAGGCGAATAAAATCACTACCAAAAATGACAAATCTTAATCGACTTTTTTTTACGGTACCCAAATAGCGTGAACTGGGAACCCAAAGTTGAAGCTTCAAACGGCAATTTAAGGCATTTCTCTTGCAGCTAGACTACCGGAAGTGGGGTTTATCAGATTCTCCAACTCATTGTGCATCTAATAGGCGAATAAAATCACTACCAAAAATGACAAATCTTAATCGACTTTTTTTTACGGTACCCAAATAGCGTGAACTGGGAACCCAAAGTTGAAGCTTCAAACGGCAATTTAAGGCATTTCTCTTGCAGCTAGACTACCGGAAGTGGGGTTTATCAGATTCTCCAACTCATTGTGCATCTAATAGGCGAATAAAATCACTACCAAAAATGACAAATCTTAATCGACTTTTTTTTACGGTACCCAAATAGCGTGAACTGGGAACCCAAAGTTGAAGCTTCAAACGGCAATTTAAGGCATTTCTCTTGCAGCTAGACTACCGGAAGTGGGGTTTATCAGATTCTCCAACTCATTGTGCATCTAATAGGCGAATAAAATCACTACCAAAAATGACAAATCTTAATCGACTTTTTTTTACGGT
>CAWVQA010000042.1:7500-57500 GCA_963932145.1 Acanthosepion lycidas
TGCCACTGGCAAATCTTATATATGTTGTTCTTGTCTTAAGTATTATCATTTATTACCAACCTTCATGTGATTATTCCATTCAGTAACCTTCCCTAGGTTACAACAGTTAGAGAATTAAGTTAAGTACAAATCTTATATTTTGTGGTATCTCAATAAACTGAAGTCTATCATTTACTTTGCATAAAAATCTTGTGGGGACTTTTGAGCCATTTTGAAGAAAAAGTTGGAGAATGGTCTTATATGCTAACAAGTATTGTATAAAACTACACCAAAGTCTGTGAAATTTCTTAAAAACAAAAGCTAAGAAATTTTCCTTTCATAAAGGTGACATGGTAGTGAAGAAATAACTCATGCCAAACTTAAGAAACAATGTGGTAGGAGATTTTCCACTCACTATGGACTAATTATACCCAACAGGGACACTGTGGACTTTCCAGTATGAAGAAGCAATGAAATTCTGATGAATTTCCGTGCAAACAATGCATAAAAACCAGTCCCTGTCCTGGGTGGTTGACCCAGAGAGAGTGGACCACAGCGTGGCACCAATCACAAGGGGCTAACTTCAAGGCTGCTGGCATGAACTGTTAGATTGTGTAGGGAATAGAGCTTCATACATTTGTTTATTTAAATGCAAGTGAGATGAACTTAAATTCCTTTCTATACATCATTTGTTATTCTCTACAGTCCACATCAAAAACAAATTTCTTTCGAAGAACTGAAACTTTTTCCTTAAAAGACTGAGAAGAGATGAAAAGCATCAACATATTAGCAAATTTGCATTTTAATTAAAATTTATTTCTTCTAAAATGCAACTGAGAAAAAGTTCAAAGATGAAATTAAAAAATGTTATTAAATGTCAGAATTAATAGATTTTTTTTTTTTTCTATTTGACACTAGTTTACCTTTGCCATCAAAAATGATACCAAGATTTTCTTCAACTCTTACTGTTAAGTTTACACACGTGTCTTGAGACATATTTTTTCAATTATTGTATTAATATACAATAAATGGGGGATCAATTTATTACTTAATATTAATAGAAAACTGATCCCTCACTTTATGTTTAGGAGTTTACTAAAAAATAATTCATGCATGCCATCATAAATGATGGCATATTTTAAGTCCTTAGGTTTTCATTTGGGAGTCTTTAAATACATTTTTTAATTATTAAAATATAGTATTAGGTTGGTGCAAAAATAATGTCGGTTTTTGACGTTATACGTCAAAAACCGACATTATTTTTGCACCAACCTAATAACTGGGGGATCAATTTATTACTTAATATCAATAGAAACTGAGTCCTCACTTTATGTTCAGGAGTTTACCTATGCCGTCATAAATGACTGCATATTTTAAGTCCTCAAGGTTTTCATGTGTGAGTCTAAATATATTCTTTTCAATTATTAATATTAATATATAATAACTGAGATGCTCAAGTTATTACGTAATACAATTAAAAAAAAAAAAAAAAAAAAAAAAAATGACCCATCACTTTATGTCTAGCAGGATCATACATGAATTACTTTACCCATGCCATAAAAAACCCTATTTTTTTTTAAGTCTTTACTGTTATTAGGTTTTTTACATGCGAGTCTTTAAATATTTTTTTTTCAATTATTATATTAATATATAATAATTGAGATGATCAAATTATTACTTAATACAATTAAAAAAAAAAAATACCCTTCACTAAAACCCTATTTTTTTTAAGTCTTTACTGTTATTAGGTTTTTTTTACATGCGAGTCTTTAAATATATTTTTTTCAATTATTATATTAATATATAATAACTGAGATGCTCAAGTTATTACTTAATACAATTAAAAAAAATAACAAAAAAATAAATGATCCTTCACTTTATGTCTAGCAGGATCATACATGAATTACTTAACCCATGCCATAAAAAAAGCCTATTTTCTTAAGTCTTTACTGTTATTAGGTTTTCACATGTGAGTCTTTAGATATATTTTTCCAGTCGTATTCTGTTCTTACATCATCTACCTCAGTAGTTCCTATATGATGCAGTGTGCCTCATAGGTGCGATGGAAGAGCATAGAAGGTGAGTCAGAATGATTGAAAGACTTAGAAAAAGTTTCAAAAAATTCATGTCAAAAATGAATATAATTTTAAAATTTCAAATATTATTATGGAATACTTGTAATTGCAGGCATGAGACCCAGTATAAATATGACTGATTTTATCATTGTGATATTTTTGCATTAAAGCAAGTATTAAGAATATAGTAACTGGGGTCCGCAAACTGGAGGAGAGAGTTATCAATGATAATGTTCTGACTTTGAATTTGTAGTTATCTCCCTTTAACCTGTTTTTTTTTTTATTTTAAAATTTGCTTATCACATAAAATTTGGTGAGGCATGAGCAAATTTTAATTCCAAAAATGCAGCCCAGAGAAAAAAAAAAAAAAATGGGAATCACTGTTCTAGCTTATCACTTTCCCTGTTGCATTTTGCAAAAAAAAAAACGAGGTTTCCATTTACTGGAAATAAAGGCGTTATGAAAATGCTGTCTGCGATTTCTCATTGGGGCTGCCATTTTGATTTCGATTGGGTACTTTGCAGTACAGATTAAACTAAATGTCACCCCAACACACAACAGAATAAAAATAATTTGCAAAACAGCTTTACTATAATGTACATTACTGTATGGCCATGCTAGTTTGGAAACAGCACTAAAATGCTAGTTAGTTTATAATGCAAACATTAGGGACACATATTTCATGATATCTTTATAATGATTTGCACTATTTACATTGTTTGGCCTCTTGTCGTCATCTTTATTGTCATATTCACAACGTTTCAGCCATTGTACACTCCAGCCTTCCATTAACAATTTTTGTTTTGTTTTATATATATATATTAGGTTGGTGCAAAAATAATGTTGTTTTCTGACGTTAAAAATACATAAAAAAAAAATTAATTTTGCACCAACCTTATATATATATATATATATATATATATATATACACACACACACAGACACAGACTGACCTATAAGTTTCCACATGTATTTTTTTTTATAATTCAGATACCCTTTAAAATGTATTTGAATAAAGGTGCTTGGATTGGTTGGTGTGGGTCCTGTGGAGTGCCCTCCAAGATCCCCAGACCTTATCCCACTTGATTTTTACTATTACAAAAATAACTCCAGCCATGCTTGAACATGTTCTTCAGCAGTGGAGGACACACATTGAAGAGTGTTTTCAACAGAATGGTATTCATGTAGAGCATATTATATAAATAAAAATGGTTTTTCATAAAAAAGGGTTTATTTTTCCTGTGCAGAAATTTAAGGGACACACACACACATACATACATACATATATATATATATATATATATATATAAAACGAAAAGTAATATAAGTTTCATAAAGATGTATAAGTATGTCTACAGCAGTAGATGTTGCTAAGCATCTTGAAACAGCCTGTCCTTGTCATAACAAAAACGTTGTCATCATGCAGAAAAAAGTTACTGATATTACAAGAAAAAAGGAAACCTACAACATATTAGAAAGTAAGATTAATTAAAAGTCAGACAAAAACAATTAAAATTTGCAAAGAATGAAAACAGAAGAAACCTTTAGAATCTTATACATTTGGTTTTGAGAGACATGCAATTTGACAAAAATCCATACTCCTCTCCAAAATTGCCAAAATCTTGAAAAACTGATATTCAAAAGAGCTTGAATTTTATTTCTATATCGACTAAAATGTCAATGAATCTAAAATATCAACAGACACTTGACAATGTCAGCAAGAATCATATTTACCTTCTTTTTTTTTTTGATTTGAAAATATCTAGACTAAAAATCATAAAATCCCAATTTACTCTAAGATTTACCTTTTCTTTCATTTCCACTGATTTTATAAAACCAATTGTATAAAGTTTGAATCTACTCTAATTTTAGCTTATCATTTCACTTTCTGGCATTGGTTGGTGGCAATAAGTGTTAGCAACAAGGCTATCAGCCAAGGACAAATAGCAAGAAAAAATGCCAGCTTTTGTTTAAGTTCAGAGTTTATTTCTCTTGGTGAATTACTTATCAATGGAAAATATTAAAGAGCAACCAGTCACTTTACACTTCCTTAAATTTCATCAGAGCTTCCAACTGTTTTTTTTTTTAATATCTGGACATTAGTCATGGAGAGAGAAAAAACAATCATTTCAAATTTCATTTGAAGTTAAAAATGAAGGCATTCCAAATAGTTCTTCAAAAGCTACAATTTCTTGGTTTTTACATAAAATATCTTTCTTAGTTTAGAAAAGCAGTAACAGAGATTGTTTACTGGAAGTTAAAATCAATTTTTCATACCTGTCTATCTTTGGCTTAAATAAAATTTGATGGAAAATATGTCGCTGTGATTACAGAATGAACACTTATGGAATTTTTGTTGCAAGAGGAGACATATCAGAATATTTTCTGAACATACCAAATCCTAACCAGTGCCAATTTTAAAACTGCAATTTTTTATCAACAGTTAAATTTTTCATTAAAATATTTTATAGTTTTCTTAATATACTAATACAGTTTGCAAACTAACTTTATTAAACATGGCAAGTGGAACTAGAACTAGAACAGTCTACCCCAGTGAGCAAAATAAAGGGTTCAGTTCGACATTCCAACCACCTGAAGAAGGCTGGAGCATACAACGGCCGAAACGTTGTGATGAATATGGCGACAAAGATGAGGACAATAGTTTGAATAATGTAAATAATGTTTTATTTCATAGTTACTGAATTTTCCTACCCATTATTGTGCTACACCTCAGAGAAATAATACGACATAACGCCACAAATCTTAACAGATTTGTGTTTCTCTGTCATTCAAAATGTAGTATCTTCACAAGTTTCCCTTGCCAACTGGAACATGATAAGAATAACTTTTCACCCCAAAACTGTAACTAAAGTTTTATAATGCCTATTTGTATCACAAAAAATGAAAAATGCCTATTTGTATAACAAACTAAGGTGAAAGTTACTTTCGACACTGTAAAATATTTTCAAGAAAATGAATTTATTTAAATTGGGAATTAGTTGAAAACAACTGATATTTTTTTATGTGTTCTTTAAAATAAAACCAAGACTTTCTGAAAAAGTATCTGTTTTATTTGTTCTTAGCATTGATTTTAATAAAAAAATTTAATAACCATAATTTAATACTTCATTTTAGTTACATTCACTAGATAAAAGTAGGCATGTTCACTAATTCCTCAAAATTCATAACATGAGGAAAAGGGCCACAAGCTTAACAAAATTTTATTGCAAAAATGTTTATGTTATTATTAAGAGGGAAGACCGAAGTAATTTGGAATTCTTTTTAAAATTTTTTCGAAATTTTGGTTAAAATCTTTTTTTTTTAGGTCTGTGGTAAAATATTTAGCATAAGTTTTTTTTGTACATTTTCAGTTGAAATGATTGTATATTACTTTTTTATGATAAAGTAATGTTGGTTTCAAATCAGATTAATTTAACTTTACTAATTTTACTCAAATAACGTATCACAAATATATATTATTTTTGGAAGATTTTTAAAACCAATAAATGTCTAGTGTTTATGAAAGAAGATACATTTTAACCCTTGGAGCACCAAAAAATATAGCCGTTCATTTTTTTTTTTTTAATGCAGTTGGAGCCGGAGCAGCTCCTTTTTGAAAACAGGGAGCATGAGAGGAACCAGCTCCAATTTTGGGTATCGGACTGGAAGTGGGAGCAGCTCCAAAAATAGTGGAGCGCATAAAGCCATATATATATATATATATATATATATATATATAAAGACCATCAGAAGAAGTAATTTTGAAAAGAAAATAACATATCCTACCTTTAAATCAACAGGTAATTAAAATTTTCAAACAGATTCTTACCTGTAAAAATATACAAAAGAAATCAATATTAATTAATTTGAAATGAAATAAACAGACAAAAAATGAAGTGGTGTTACTTTTTTATTGCAAATAATGTTTTAGGATGGTTTCGTGTTCTATGTTCAAACAAGAAACAAAAGAGAAGTTGAATTTAAACTCAAGAAAACAAATATTTTGCATTTTTACCAATCTATACATAACACTACTCATTGTAAAATATATATCTTATTTATCAAATAAATTTACTGTATGAACAAAAAAAAATCCTGATTAAATTTGTACTGATTTAATCCTGATTAAATTTGTACTAAATCTTTTTATTAAATAAAGTTACTAAATGTTACAATTTTTGATTGAAATTACTGGCTAGTCTTTTCATCTGATGGATGCTTTCTCTAAAGAAAGTCAAAAATATATCGACCATTAGTGTGAAATAGTAATTAAGAAATAGCTGATAATAAAATTTGAATTTGCATCCGATATCCCAAATTCTTCAAAGTAACTACATTTTATTTCTTTATGATTATGAGATTCAATTTGTAAAGGTGAAATAAAAAAACAAAAACAAAAAGCAGAACAGACTACCTAAAAGTTAATGAAGCAAGAGAGTATATATATATATATATATATATATATATATATATATATATATATATATATATATAGATAATATTTATTCAAATTTATAATATATGCATGTTTTAAGATCACTGCAAAAGTTGCAATTTTGTTTTGACACTTCTGGTGATGATGCTGAAAGGAAAATAAATGATTTTAAGAGTTCAAAAGCCAACCAAAACTCCCTCAGTTGGGGGAAACTGTTACGTAACCATTGATGACCAATCAGATTATGTATTCTAATTAGTCATCATAGGTTACGTAACAAAGTTTCCCCTGAGGGGGTTTAGTTGGTTTTGCCCTTTTCTATTTCTTTGAAAAAGATTTTACAAATTGTTTTAGTTTAATGGGTTGTGAGGAATGTATGTTGCTACAGACATAAAAGATACCCAGGATTGCATGTGAACATGTTTGTCAACACTAGTTACATCAGGGTTTTCCCCTGTTAGCAGCGGGACAGCTCAACATGTCTAGATATAGGCCTCTCTGCAACAGGTCAAAATCCAGGTTGTTGCAAGTTGCTTCATGCCAATAAAAGCAATGGGAAAACAAGCAGTCAGTAGATGGCAATACACAGTGTCTTGTTAAGTCAGTCCCATGGACATTTTATTTCTAAAGTTGCTGTGGTTTCAGAGGCAGTGTTGTTCCATGCCAACTTCTCTTTCCACTCTCTGCCTATTAACCCCATGGTTGCTGGGAGAGCAATAGGTTAGGTGTTTTCTCCAACCTGAACACACTCTTGCCATACATTATAACACAAGTTTTAAGAGGATAATTTAGCTAACTAGGCCAACCATCATGGATTTGTTGTGAAGTTAACTTGATCCCGACTGCATATAAATTGTCTCAGACTCCCAACAAAAATGTAGCCTTGAGTGAAAACAAAGGGTGAAATTAAATGCAAACAATGCCTGAAGAAGAAAATAAAATATGTGCTTTCAATAACAGTTAACATAATTATTTTTTAACAAATCTTTGTTTTTGAAGATAGTGTTAAGTGAAATGGATTTAGGTACCACTAAAGATTTGCTAAAAGATGAGCACACAGGATGAAAAAGTGCCCCAAACTTGATAAAAACTGAGTTTTATTGTCAAAGTCTTTATGTTATTATTAAGAGGAAAGATCAAAGGATTTTTATTATTAAATTATACATTTTTTTTATCCTTTTTAGAGTGGTCGAAAATCTTGTTTTTTTTTTTTTTGTGTGTCAGTAGTTGAACCAAAGATTAATGTACGGAATTTTTAGTGTTTTTTTTCTTCTCACAGTGAAAAAACCATTGATTTGGAAATTCTTGCAAAAATCAAATAATTGTTAGATTTTAATGAAACTTTCAGCACATATTCACCTTAGGTATTATGGATCTGTGAAGGTACCTTATATATATGAATGTGTAAATGTATGCATGTAAGTGTGTGTGTGTGTGTGTGTGTATCTATGTACATATATCTGTATATGCATATATGTTAGTGTTTTTGAATGTATTATCTATGATAACTATAATCTACTTTTGTTTGATAGTGGTTTGAAATTGCTTGTCGACTTAATAATCAACAGTTGTGTTTTGTTACATTTTAATCTTGCATGGACTCTATAGTCCTTTATAGTCATTGGGATAATATTGTTAATATGCGTGTGTGTGTGTGTATATATATATATATTCTTTTTTATGTTACAGTGTAGGTTGATATATTTATAATTATTTCTATGTATGTGTATGTATATGCGTGTATATAGTTATATATATGTATGTGCATATGTGTATGAATTTTTATGTATGTTTCTATTTGTAGGTATGTATGTATTGTTTTTTACATATTATTTATGTGTACTCATGCATATATACGAGATATTTATATATATCTGTGCGTTTATGCGTTTTCTTTTTATATATTAGCTGGTTTTATTTTAAGTGTTACATTTTGCCTGGACATTTGAATTTTTTTTTTTTTTTTTTTATGTGTATGTATGCATATATATTTCTTTTTCTATCTATTTCTATATATTTTAGTGCCTTTTTTCTTCACGTCGTTTATAGACGAAAATTTGTTTTTCTATTCAACCCCTATTAAATTTTATCTATTGAACCATTTTTATCTATATATCTTTGCCCATATAAGTTATATTTTAATAGTATGTTTGAATTCGTTTACTAACACTTTCAAATTTGAATATTTGTATGTGTGTATATGTGTGTGTGTCTTTATTAATGAATGTGTGTATGGTCACTTATATATGCTTTTCATTGTATGTACATGTCTGATTTTTTTAAGGGTCATGGACATTTATTTCCTGTTTCGTTCGTGTTTTTGCATGTTTATATATCTAAATATGTCTACATGTCTGATTGTGTATGTATTGTCTTTTGTAAGATTTCACCCTCCCCTGCTCATATCACCACTTCAAATGTATCTAAGCTGTAACGAAGCTTTGCATCAACATTAGATTTTAACGTTTATTCTAACTGAATTTTTGGCCTTTCAATTAAAACAAAATAAATAACAAAACATATGTATTTTTTCCTTAGTTTCTTTTTTAAATAATTTTATAATATTTTAAATTCAATACAGATTAAATTTAAAATTGGTAATTTTTCATTTTTAATTTTATAGTAAAATTTAATATTAATTAGAATGATTTCTATTTTAGTCTAACCCTAACATTAAGGCATTAATTATTATAACCAAGGTTTTGTCAAGTTTTTTGAATTCACATATATTTGTATTTTGATTGGTCATTGCAGCTTATGTGACAGCATTTCCCCTAGCAAGGGGTATTTGGTTGATCTGAACATTTTAAAATCCTCTATTCTACATTCAACACCATCACTCGATAAGACACCAGAAATGTTGAAGTAAAATGGCTATTTTTGTAGTGATTTTATAACATATTTATGTTATAATTTTCAAATAAATTATATATATGTGAGTGTGTGTGCGTGTTCTATGTATTTGACTACTTTCAGTTATTATCAGGGATGTTTTATTTTTATTTCCAACTGAATATGTAGATTTTTATATATGCATATCTGTTGTGGAGTAGCTGAACACCTCCACAAGATGGACTGGTCTAAGACTATTTAAACAGCACTCTCTCACTCTCACTCTCCCTTACTGAGTGAGAGGAGTTAATGATTAACTGTTTATTATATTAGTCAGTGTTTTCAACCATGTATTATATTCTTCTCTGGAATTAATTACTTATATTTTTTATATGTGTTTCAACATTTCCTATTTATGACAACAGTATCTACAGTGATAGGAATATTTTGTGTTTTTTTTTTCTAAATATGGTCAGTATGTTGTGGCCATGTTCATCGTTTATATTATTGAGTATTGGCTTTTTCTATATATATTATTGTCAGCTATATATATATATATATATATATATATATATATATATATATATATATAAAAATGTATGTATGTATTCATTTGTATATTTTAGAAGTCAAGAAGAGAAACAAAGGCAGAAAAATGAATGAAGTAAGCAGCAAATTTTATTTGGATGGGCATAAAAACCAACATCAAATAACCTCTGAAAAAAAGATAAAAAGAAACGCTCATGTAAATTACAGTCACCCATTTGGAAAAAGCAAAATACATTAACAGCAGAAATTGTCGATAAAAATCAAGAAAATTATTTCAGCCATGAAAAAAATTGGCATTTTATGTCTCGCTTTTTCTTCTCCCCTCCAATTTATCAATCTCATGATTTTTTTTCTTTTTCTTTTTTTTCTGTAAATTTTTAAGCCACTCCTTGCCCCGCTGCCCCATCAAGTAACCCTTACACAAACATAAGCACTGAAGCATTGAGTATATTGGAGCATAATTACAAATGGACAATAATTATGAGAAATGTACACACATAGACACATCAGTGTTTCAGAAATAATAAGTTTGATAAGATGTGAATTATTCTCAAGTTAAAAAAAAAAAAATTTTGAACTAAAAGCAAAAAATATGCAATTTGAAACATTGGGGCAAATAAATTAATATTTATCTAAGTAAACATATATGTATGTATAAATAAATAAATAATACAATGCCTGAGTATGTATATATATATATATATATATATATATATATATATATATATATATAAAAGCCTCTTTTGCTTCATTATCATTTCATAAATGGGATAAGATCTGGATGAAAATCTTTTGCCTGGTTTATAAGCTTATATGGAGCAATAGAACAACATGATAGTTGCATATAAGGTAATATCTGAAAGTTCCCAGACAAAGCCTAAGAAAAAAAGTACACTAAAACTCAACCTCAGGGATAAGAAAACTGTTTTCATAGAGGGCCACATCCTGGTTAACCCTGCATAAAGTGGGCCATATCACAATAACATATCAAGTTTTCCAGTGACAATATAAATAAAATTCATATATGAGAAATTAGTTTAATATTTAATACATTTGCTAATACTAATGAGATTTGTACACAGGAGACACCAAAATCTAGTAAATATAACTATTTGAATATCTGAGTAGCGTTTTAACAGAGGACCGAAATGCAACTCCCTAATCTAAAGGTGCATTAGATAGTGAAAGATGCCTTCTGAAAACTAAGCAAAGTATTAAGAAAAAGTAAAATTTAATTAGAAACAAAGAAAATGGCAGTGAATGCTAGACAATTTCCTAACAGATGAAGAAGAAACCTGAAGCAACAGAAATATGGTCTGTACAGAAGGATGCTGAGAATGCTATGAGTTGAACATGTGAGCAATAACAAAGTTTTAGAGAAAATGGAAACGGAGAGAACACAAGAAAGAGAGAGCTGTAATTTCCCTCGGTTGGGTAAGATGAATATATCCAGATTCTGTGGAAACTGGACTACAGATAACTGAGTGGAGTACAATGAATGACAATGAACAATGTATCCCTATTAAACAATATATGTCTAGCCATGAACTGCAAAATGAGAACAATTCTT
Source organism: Acanthosepion lycidas (assembly GCA_963932145.1). Classification (NCBI taxonomy): domain Eukaryota; kingdom Metazoa; phylum Mollusca; class Cephalopoda; order Sepiida; family Sepiidae; genus Acanthosepion; species Acanthosepion lycidas. The sequence goes on from CAWVQA010000042.1 coordinate 18,941, forward strand.
GTGCATATGATGAATTAGGAGTTTGTGAGTGCCTGGCTACCAAACTCATTACAATAATGTGCCATCCACTTTATTCCCCAGACAGCTTCCTGTGATTTTTGGCTATTTCCAAAATTGAAAAATGTTGATAAGGACAAAGATTTGCTGATATCCCTAACACCCAGCAACACTTGACTACATTGCTGAAAGGTATTCTGAAAAACAAGTTCGAAGAATGTTTCCAGTATCATTTCACAAAGTGCAGAGCTTCACAAGGAGGAGTAATTTGAAAATGACAGCAGCCAATAGGGACCAAATTCGCAAATTTTGCTTTCACCGGGACATTCCAGCAATTAAATTGTCACACTCTTTTGGAGAGGCAGAAGCCAAGAAGGTATTTGATTTAGAGGCACAGAGTGAGAGAAGCATATATTTGATTACACTTGGAAACTTTAAATAAATAAATATTCAATTCATAGTTAAAAAGAGAAGACTGACTGCATAATGGCTTTAAATAAATGTTGATATGGATATACAATGGATATAAAATTTTCATGAAGCATCTCATATTTTAAGATGATTTGAATTGGCGAAAATTAGTTTTATGAAATTCCATGTATGCTTTGGGATAAGCAACAGTATTTTGCACTTCCTTGATAGTTTTGTTGAAACTAATTTTCAACAAGTGATATTTGCATTTGCTCATGGATGGATCAAGGTTTCCTTACTTAAAAAGAAAAAATTAACAGTACTATGTCAATATATATTAATCATATGATCCTAAGTTATCTTTTTAAATTCACCCCAAGCAAGGCAATAATGCCACTAAGACACAAGGGGCTACTGGGAGTGAAAGAGAATATGAAGACTTTAGAAGGAACCAGAAATCTAACCCTAAATTTGAAATAAGAGATAAACCTCTTCTGTTCAAAAGACCTGGGAGGAGTGTGAACTGGACAATAGGCAAACATATCTTGTCCTGTTTCTGGAAAGGATTAGTACAGTTCCTGTGTACTTTGCCTAAAATCAAAGTGTCAATTTCCAGCACATCTGCCTAGGATCAATACAGTATCTGTGCACTTTAAGAAAAGGGTTACACATATTGCATTTTATATGTGTGTGTTTATGTGTGCCCACACATACAGTTTTTGTTTTGTCTATTTTCTTTTAAAGTAAATTGAATCATGTGTGAGTGTTACCAGAGATAGCACCCAAACATACCATGATTTTAGTTTCTGATTACACTCCTTCCACACATGCACACACATGGAGTAGGAACTTCCATCCACGTAATTACCTACTATTAAAGTTCCAGTCATTGGCCAAATCAGCAAAATCTGGAAACGCTAAACGTATTAAAAAGAAATCAAAGATTTTTGTCACATGAATTTCAATTTTACAGTTGATTTGCAAATCAAATATATTTCTTTCTTAAGGAAAGTTGCATCACCTCTATCAGTAAGTGGGCTTAAGAAGTCAATTTCCTGTTTTATTTTTATTTATTTATTTTTTTTTAATGATGTTCACCCTGTAAAAGGGCAGAGGGTTACATAGTAAGAGAGACAGTTTATGCAGATGTGTGGGGAAAACAACAGCTAACCCTAAACTTGAACAGGTTAAGATTGTAACATTCAGAGAAGCATACTCTTGGCAGTCAGTTCCACAAGGCAGTGGTTCATCAGAAGCTGCTGCTTGAGTGGAACCTACATCTCACCAAAGGAATACAAAAGGAATGTGGGTGGTTCACTACAATGTGCTTGGCATGGTGGGTCTTAACCACGAATGTTAGAACTGATGGAACTAAGGAGTGTAGTTCATCTGAACACTTTCCATGAAAATAGTGATAGAGCAGTGAGAGGTTTGCGATGTCTCGTCTGTGAGAATAATTTGTCATCCACAAAAATGCGGAAATGCTATTGGACTATTGAGAGTGGAAAGTGAAGACTGAGCATCTCCTGTCCATTTATGGCAGTAGTACTCCATTTTCAGACTTATCTTGTAGAGGATAGGAGTACTTGCTGGAGTGGTACAGGGAACCAACGATTTTACCAGCATCTTTAGCAATTAATTGTATGTACGAGTTCCACTTAAGGTCTGGGATGAGTGAGTGCTAATAGGCATGCAAGGAACAAGGCTTCCCTGATTGGACATCTATTAATCATGATTGATGAAAGTTCTAGGTCTGACTGGCAATGATAGAATCCCACTAGTTTGGTTTTTGAGGCATTGAATGTGAGAAACCAGTTTTTCATCTGCTGATCTGTCAGAACTAAGTCAGAGGAGAGATCAGCTGCCAAGCTCTGGTCATCTAGGGTTGAGAATTTTTGAACATATAGAGTATATATAGTTTGTTATTATTCTTGGATTTCACTATCACTAGGGAACTTATCTACTGTAACAATCTAGAAATACCACTTTTCAGAGAAACAAATTAAATGAATGGGAACAATGATCTCTAACTTGAATCCCAAACCTAATCTCAAAATTCAAACTCATTTTCAGTCTGTCAACCACAGGTAGAATATAAACTTTTAAACAAAGTAGATGATTAGAAATGAAAAGAATCATTCTGTGGTTTCTTGATGAATAACAGAATGATTTAGGTTAAGCATAGCTGCAAAGATGAGAGACAAAAAGTCATTAAAAATACTTAATGAATAAAACTAAAAGAAACCTTAAAATACGAACAATGCATCTGGGAATCAAAATTTAAATAGCTTGAACAGATTGAAGGCAAGAAGGACAGAGGAAAACAACAGATAACATAATTAGCTTGAGTAAATGGATGGCAGAACAAGGTTCAAGAGAAATAACAAACAGACAAAATTTATTAACAAAGGACAGGAAATTTTGGAGAGCCATGATCACCTATGTCCTTAAAGAACACTACATATAGAAGAAGAGCATTTATGTTTTCTCTCAATTTATTTTAGGCATCTATTATCAACGTATCAGAAAAACCAAGAAGAACTCATAAGGGTGTACAACTTAGCATTAAACAGAACATAAGTGTTTCGATCATGGTAAACAAAATGTTGAACTTGTCTGCATCCTCCATTTTGTACTCTTTAACTTCCTTTGGTGAGATGTATTGGTTCTGCTGGAAGCAAAATGGTTTCTTTCAGTCATAGGCACGTAAAGAAGAAGGTTATATCAAGGATCTGGGAATGCTTTAAAATATTTCTAATTAATTGTAAAAGCTTTCTGTCTTATAAGATTTTGGTTTACCAAAGACGGCGTTAGAATTTTCAACTTTTGAAGAGCACAAGAAACCTGTAATTTGTTTTTACGATTTCTTTAGATTTAGAAATTGGATCAAAACATAAAAGAAAAATAATTTTAGAAAATAAAAATTGAAATTTCTAGACCATATAAGGAGGAAAGATGGCTAGGAAAATTTGACACTCTCAGGACATACTAAAGGCAAGAGACACAGAAGAAAACAGCATATAACCTTATTTACATTATTCGGACTATTGTCCTCATCTTTGTCGTCATATTTATCACAACGTTTCGGCTGTTGTACGCTCCGGCCTTCTTCAGGTGGTTGGAATTTCTAATTGAACCCTTTATTTCGCTCACTGTGGTAGACTGTTCTAGTTCCACATGCCATATTTGATGGATGTCAGTTATGTACTGTGTCATGTGTCCTTGAGGACATATGGCACAGTGGATAAAGGCATTGGTTAGATCCAGTGACAGGACCCAAAGAGTGTGGGTTCAATACCCAGTTAAGGCAGTGGAGAACTTTCAGAGGGAAATTAGCAGGAGATAGCTGATAACTGACATCCATCAAACATGGCATGTGAAACTAGAACAGTCTACCCCAGGGATCGAAATAAAGGGTTTAGTTCGAAATTCCAACCACCTGAAGAAGGCTGGAGCATACAACAGCCGAAAAATTGTGATAAATATGGCGACAAAGATGAGGACAATAGTCCGAATAATGTAAATGGTGTACATAATACCTTATCTCAGAAATATAGACAGATACTGAAAGGCCGAAACGTTGTAATAAATATGGCGACAAAGATGAGGACAATAGTCCGAATAATGTAAATGGTGTACATAATACCTTATCTCAGAAATATAGACAGATACTGAAAGGCCGAAACGTTGTAATAAATATGGCGACAAAGATGAGGACAATAGTCCAAATAATGTACATAATACCTCATCTCAGAATTATATACAGATACTGAAAGGCCGAAACGTTGTAATAAATATGGCGACAAAGATGAGGACAATAGTCCAAATAATGTAAATAGTGTACATAATACCTCATCTCAGAAATATAGACAGCATATAAACCTACATAATGAACCAGTGTAAATGGATGGATGTACAGGGTTTAGAAGAGACAGCAAAAAGACAAAATTTACTAAAAGCTGCAAAGTTCAAGAAACTGTGAAGAGCCATGATCATCAATGTCCTGATGATACACAGAAAAATATTTTGCAATAATAACAAATTCTTGAGAAATCTTGTGAAATGTTTATAGCAAAAAGCAAAAATGATATCTTAATTACACACAGGCACATAGCTCCTTATGTCCATTTTCACTGTGCTGATGATTGAGCAATGAAAACTTCAGAGAGGCATAGGAATACAGTACATAACCTACCTAACAGTAAAATAGGGTATTAAACAAAATTTACTAAGAGCTACAAAAGATAGGAAATTGTGGAGAGCCATGATCAACATCCTGAAGGGACATGTCTCAGCGAAGGACAAGAACTTTGATGCAAATTCTATTATAGGCAGTTTACTATTCAAGTAAATGATTTAGTTTTCACAATAAAATTACTATCAACCATTTGATATTGACCAAACAAAATAAAAATCTAACAATTTTTATACTTTTTTTTTCTTTTCTGTCGATTATCTTAAATGCTGCCTTGTACTACCTTTGTTCAATGCCTTGGCTTCTCCCATTAAAGTAAATAAAATTTTAAGAGTTTCCAATTGCTGGTTAGCAATTAAATTTAACTTAGTTGAATTGGGAACATATGCCTGGCAGCCTTTGCTTAATCCATCACCAACTGGTCAAATCACCCCACATTTTGTGTTGGTACACATTTGTGATGGGATGAAGAAAAACTGTGAAAGGCAACCAGGGGACAAAAGGTAAAAGAATGCCATAGCAAGAAATGAAAATATGAATTGTGTTTCCAAAATATTGCAGCTGGTTATTTATGGATTCACCTAACATGGGTTTGGAGGGGAGGTATGTGAGACTTTGGACATTTTTGCTGCTATTTCTGTCTTCTCTCATAACAGACTAATGGACAAGATCTTCTCTTTGATTTGTGCAAGCATTCTCAACTGAGGAGGGAAGGAAAATTTCTTAAATCTTTGTTTTTTTTTTTGTTTTTTTTATTTACAGAATTATTGAATTACAATATCCTGGCATTCTATTGAACTTTTTGTTTATTGAGGTCTGCTTCAGTTTATTTATTTGATAATTAGTTATGAATTAAATAAATTACTGTATATGTATTCAAGTTATAGAATCCATTCAACATTTTCTATTGCTACTAAATTTGTAAAACCCCTCTATAAAAATAATCCATGCAAATGTGCATCTACTAATATGGAAAAGAATGTAGATTTTCAATAATATAAGAATATTATTTGGAATGCACCTTTTGAGTTGGGGTCTTGGAAAGTGGAGGAATGATATTTTGACTCATAATAAAAATGGAGCATTGGGCAAAAAGGTTGAGAATTACTGGACTAGTAAGAATGACAACTGTGACCAATATAAGGTGTTGAGTGTAATTTCCTAACTTCCGTTCAAATAACACTCAATCCTGAAAGTTTTCATTATTTATTTACTCTATTTACTTTTTTTATTAATTCTGGACAATGGGCAGTTGTCTTGAAAATCTGCCTAAACTTTACTGCTGACCACAAAACACCAAATTCTAATCATTGCCAGGTCCCATTGTGTCACAGGATATTGCTCCTTGTCAATGTTTACCCACTAAATCAAACTATCATGGAAGTATTCTGGTTTTTAAAGAATTATTTTTGGGGCTTTTTAAAGTTAAAAATAATACTTAGTACAACATTATTTAGAATTGCCTAGTTAGCATTCAGTAGTATATAGCTGTTGCTAGAATGGTTCAAGCATAATGTTAGCTGACCACTATATTAATTTAAAATGAAATTAAACTATATTTCAAAACAAGGGACATAACCATGTATAAGAGTGATATAAAGTAAGACAACTCAAACAGCAATGTCTCACAGGAAGGATTGACTCTTGGTTAGTTCGTCAATATAAGCTTAGTTTAGGAGAACAACTCTGAATTCAAAACCTACGGAGGTTCGTTTGGGGAACTTGTGGCACATAGTGCACTAGGTCTCTATTTAACCCTTCAAAAAGTGTGGTTGGCTTTGCACAAAGCCTTCACCACTATAATCAAATCATATGTGCTGGTGTCTGGGCTGTCAGTTCCTTGGAACTGAGCTGCTTTACCTTCATATGTCAAATACAATGGGAGAGTCCACCATATATATATATATATAAATTATGAAAACGAAGACTTAAAGAAAATGGTTTCAAGATGGTTAAACATCTTATCTGAAAACCTGACAAAAAGAAACTCAATTTGTTTATTACACACACACACATATATATATATATATATATATATATATATATATATATATATATATATATAAATGAATTATATATAATTTTGATTTTTATCATTTCTAGTTTTCATTAAATTAATATTAGAGTCAATGTTTCAGGGGTTCAGGAGAAAAGAGTTGCCAGAGATTAGATTTTTAACAGGAAGCCATATTCAAAGTAACTCATTGAAATGGTCAACATGGCAACAGCAAAACTCCGCTTGTTCTACAGTGTTAAAGCTCCTGAGATAAACAACAACTTCACCAATAAAAACAAAATTGTAAAAATATAAAATTCAGGCAAAAAACTAAAAATCCCACTTCAAAGAATTCTCTTGCTCTACTAAGCAAAGGACAAAGACTTGAGCTTCATAAATCTGTGTTTGTCAGAGATGAGAGAAAAGACAATAAATTCAGAATTACTGATCAGAAGAGCTTCTTTTTTGGTGGAGTGGGGGATCATGAGATGATGTGTTTCTCTTCAGATAAACATATAAGTGACAGATTGTAAGCAAGGAAGGTTAAATGACTAGAAATTGATCCAGGCTGGTTGAGGCAGGGTTCAAAACCCCTAATCACACCCTAACAGTGGTTTCACATGTCATTACATCAGATGATGAGTTATTGACTCAGAGTTGGGGCCTCAATGTTTACCCCAGCTATTTGTTTTAATCCATCAAATCTGAGGGTGGAGAAAAGCAAAAAGAATAAATAAGGATCATAGTGATAGATATTTACAGGATTTTATGAGCACACTAATGTAATTAATTGCCAAAGAAGCTAGAAGATTACAGAAAAACTGTTGTCGGCAGATTTTACATTTATCAACTGAAACTTGAACTGTTACCTCCTGCTGCTGTATGCTAGAACACAACTATTTCAACTCCCAGTCAGAACACAATGATAATGTAGATTTAGATTTGAATACATATTTACAATAATGTACACTTACCAAGGACTTTTTTGCCACCCCCCCGACTAAATTCCTGATAATCAGATCTTGGAAAATATGCAATTGGTCAAAAGTTTTGGGTCACCCTCTCTATTTGAATAATCACTGAAACACTGAAGGTTGCATACCTTTTTCAAAATTAATCTACTAGCTCACTTTGGGTCAGAGGGTCTATCTCTTTCTGAAAGTTTTTTTTTTTTTTTTTTTTAAATAATTTCACCCCAAGCAAGGTGGTGATACCACTAGAACACAGGTGGATACAGGGAGTGAAAGTGAAAGACAATAAGAAGACTGAGGAACAGGGACGATTAAAAGAAGGACAAAAACGGAACAGGGTAAGAAAAAGAAAAGGAAGAGAGTTTCACAGGTGGGAAGTGCAAGAAAAGAAACTGTAGGAGTACAAGTGGCAGCTGCATTTAGCTATTATGTTGGTGCAAAAATAATGTCGGTTTTTGACGTTAAAAATACGTCAAAAACCGACATTATTTTTGCACCAACCTAATATTTCAACAGTAAGATGGTGGGACCTAGTTGCCAATCTAGTAGCACACTTAAATTCATATAATTGGGACACCAGGGGAAAAAGCTCACCATAGCAGTTGCCATGAAGATATGTGTAGAACAGACAGAGGGAAGCCACATCACATCGATGAGAAAATGACTGAAATTGAGATGTCTGGTCAGGACGAATGACATTACAGATCTTTCTTTGGATTTTGTCACAAATCTCAACATGCATAGCAAGAACCAGATATGACATTATTCTTCAATGTACAAATAAATGGTACATTTATAGATGTGCAAGATGGACTTTGGTGAGAAAAATTTTGTGGTACAACACAGTGAACTATATTTCTGTTGTATTCCATGCTAATAGGAATATGGAATGGACAAATATGGTGGATAAATAGTAACAGGTTTATTGTAGAAACCAGTACAACAAGCAAGGAAGTAATAGTTATGCGCACAGTCATCACAAGTCAGTACAGTTGTGTGCATGCTGCTATCAGAAGGCCAATAGTCTCACAGATCCCAGCTTGACTCTCCATCCACTGTCCTAACAGATACTTATAGGTGATTACCACCTATAATGCCACCTCTCATGGGGGTGGCAGGTTATTCTATCACATCAATTTCCTAACAGTAGATGAAGCAATTGATTTGATATACTCAATGCACTTCATGTCAGTAGAAAAGGTGAGCCCAAGAATGCATACTGTGTTGCTCTGCTGGAGTTTAGTATCAGCCATGCTAATGGCAGGCAGAAAAGGTTCTCTGTGGTGATTGATTGAAAGGAGTTTTAACATGTATTTAATACTAATGATAATAATAATCACTTGAGATGTGAAACTGAATGTCAGTAGGCTATATTAAATTTAAATCTGCAATGTCCCTCTCTCTCTCTTTCTATCTATCCACAAATTGAGCACTCTGGCTGCTGGTCTAGTGTTTATATACACATATATAATAAATTAAAAGATTCCCTTTCCCTGCCGTGCACTGATAGCTTTGGGGTAGAGTCTGTCTGATGCCAAATCAATTGAGTTTCGATCATGACTTGAAGCAATTGGATGTCTAGGCACACTGATGAGCTGCGATACAGCTTAAACACACACACCTGGTGTAACAGTAATTGTCCAGTTGTTAGATTAAGCTTTGAACCACTGTATCTTAGAAATGATTAAAGATATCTTCTGAGAAATCTCTTAGGTTTTTATAACACTATTGGACTCTACTTTGAACAATAAGAATGTATTTAGCTTTAAGTTGAAATGATGATCCCTCTTCCTGTGGTAACCTCCTGATCTAGTTTTCTTCTACACTGTTCCCTCCTTTTAAACTTATTCACCATTCCATTGATAGTTCTTGAATGGACTTTGAAGATGAAAGCCAGAGTATGAATGCTGGTACCATTACTGAAAGCCTTAATGATTTTTCCTCTCACCATTGCTCAGTTGGAAAGATATAGTGGGGCTTACACAAAATGATTTTAAACTGTTCTCTTTTTACCTGAATAATTGCCAGGGTTTTTCAGTGATTCTAATGAAAAATGGTAACATCTTATCTGAAAACCTGTAAAAAAGAAACTATTAGTGTTTTTATTTTTTAGATATTAAACATTTTGTGGGGTGGACAATTATCCCATATGGTTAGATGATTTGGACAATTTTACTGTTACACCCTCTGTGTGTGTGTGTGTGTGTGTATATATATATGTGTGTGTTTTCATGTTCAGTGACTTTAATGTCCATCACACTCTCTAACCAACCTTGCTGGCATCCAAACCCCTAACTTTTCAATCACTCAATCCCTTACACAAGTAAGGGAGTTTCCTACACATTTCACTAGTAATCCTGATGGTAATGCTTCCATTCTCAAAGTGTTTTACCTTCATCCCTGACTCTTGTCACACTATGCAGCTCTCCCTTCTTGGCAACTCTGATCATGCTGTAGTGTCTATTAACATTTCCTTCCACTCCCATTCCAACCAAGAACCTCTTACTAATAAAATTTCTTTCTGTTATCAACACACAGACTGGTACTCATTTTGTGATTTCCTTCGCAATATTCCTTGGGATGTGGTTTTTAATCACCCCTTTCAAAAATCTAGCATCGAGGCTTTCATCCCAGCAAAAAAATACAAAGTTAAATCGTGCTCATCTCCTTGGTTCTCAGCTGCTATAGCGCATAAGAATCACTTCTTCCATTTGTACTGGAGCAACATGTCTGATTGCAACAGATGTCTTTGTCTCTGCTCATAATGAGTGCAAGTGCATCCTTAACGAAGCAAAGTTACTATTTGCTGACAGAATGAAACAACATATTGCATCTCACAAGTTTGGCCGTAAAGATTATTGGCAGCTCTGAAAGAGTAAGCTGAACAGTAGCAAATCCACAATCCCCACTCTACTCAATCTAGTCAAAGTCCTAACTTCCACAGCTGATAAGGCTGAATGCTGTGCTCAAAAATTCTCATCCAACACTAGACTTGTCCCGAGTACCCACACCTGATTTTCAACCTAGAACTGAAGCTCTATTGAGTGAGATAAACATAACCCCATCGATGGTATAGGACATCATCTCTAAAGCAAATGGTGGTGATGGGAGACCAACCATAGTCCTAAAGAAATGTGCTCCCAAGCTGGTTCCAGTTCTCTCCAAACTATACAACTATTGCCTTGCTGACTCTTAATTTCCAGCCTGCTGGAAGTCTTCATCTGTTGTCCCTGTTTTTTAAGAACTCTGGAAACTCTTCTGACCCATCTAACTACCATCCCATCAGTTTCGTACCACTCTTTGGCAAAGTCTTCAAGGTTTTAATCAATGCTGAAGTTGTTAAGCACCTTACATCCCATGATCTACTCTCTGACAAACAATATGGTTTCCACTTTGCCTGGTCTACTGCTGATGTACTTACAGCTGAATTTGTATACCAAGCTCTTGATAATAATGGTGAAGCTCAAGTTGTGGCTCTAGATATCTCTAAGGTGTTTGATAGGGTTTGGCATGCTGGCCTTCTGCGTAAGTTTCAGGGATACAGTATTACAGGACAATTATTTGATTTAATACAATTGTTTCTGTCAAACCATGAAATGATAGTCATCCTAAACGGGTTCTCCTCCAATTCCATTCATATGAACATTGGGGTTCCCCAAACCTCTATCCTGGGTCCTACACTGTTTCTGATCTTCATCAACGATCTTCTTGATGTCATCAGTTCTCAAGTAGGTATCTACACAGATGACACTACCATTTACTTCCGTAAATCTGGCACTGCTGACAAAGTTAACCTGGCCATTGGTCTCAAAAGGACCTCCAATCTGTGGTTGACTGGGGCAGGAAATTGCTTGTAAACTTTAATGCCTCCAAAATGAAACTGCTCTAATTTACTCACCTATCGGCATGGCTGATGCTCAACTTCAAGAGAGCATCTCTGTGCCTTCTTGGTTCCACATTTTCCACTGACCTGAGGTGGAACAACTATATTGAATCAATAGTAGCTATCACAAGGAAAGTTGGTTTTCTGTGTCACACCAGAAGGTTTTTCCCCATCTGAGTCCATCCTTCAAATCTACCATTAGCTTTTGCATTGAATACTTTTGCCACATATAGTCTGATGTCCCTGCTGTTCATCTCGAGGTTCTCAACAAAATCCAAGGATGGATATGCAATGTGATAGGTCCTGAGCTGATTTCTTATCTCCAGTCACTTTCTCACAGACAGAATGTGGCTTCCCTCTGTCTTTTCTGCAAATATTTTCATAGCAACTGCTCTGAGGAGCTATTTTCACTGGTGCCCCAATGGTATGAATTTAAGCATGATACTAGGTCGACATCTCAGTCCCACTCTTTTACTGTTGAAACAGTTAAATGTAACCACTTCTTTTACTCCAACAGTTTAAGTATCTTGTACAATGACAATCATTAGATCTAAAGTAAACAAATCAAAAGACACACCAGAAAAGACTGGATGTATTAAAGATTCACAATAGGATCTAGAGGTTTTAGACCATCAACAAATATATGGCTAAAAGGTGGCAACAATTTTGGGACTCTTGCTCAAACAATAAATTAGATAAAATAAAACCAAACAAAAAAAGAAACACACGTATTAACCAAAATCTGAAACTAAAACCTTTTTAACTTCTAATATAATTTCAGTTTATAAATACAAAAATTAAATACTACTTTTGACACAACCATAGTGTTAAAAATAAAACTCAACTTAATTTCACTATGAAATAACAATACACAAATATAAAATCCCACCCTACTTGCTTTGGCATTAGATGTCTCACTAGGAGCTGATATGCCATTAAACAAAACAAACAAACACAGAGGGAAATTATCAAGTTTGGAAGAAACTTGCTGTCACTTGATTCCCCAGTTTGGGCTGACACAGTTAAGCCTGAAAGATGAAGATGATGAAATAATCATCAAAAGCAAAAGTAATTATTCTCACGTGATAAATCAATGCATACTTTGTCAACATTCATCTGTAGTTTTTTAATCCGTGACATTAATTTTATTTTATGTGGCCACAAAGAAAATGACAGTAAAAAAAAAATAAACCTGAACTTTATCATGAAGATCTCTTCATAAATCTATCTGGACAAAATGTATTTCATCTCTCTCTTAACTAACACTCAAGCCCCAAGCAAACATCTACTGATATGAATATATTTCTTGCCAAACTAGAATGCTGTCTATAACTAGATATCCATTTTACTTTTTATATATATTTAAGCAAGTAATGGATTTTTAAATCCAATATCATTTGTTCTTACTGCAAATGTAATATTGTCATAATAAGAAATAATGTCAGATTAAAAAAATCCATTATTTTGGGGTAGGAAAAGTTAGCAAATATAGACTTTGAAGGGTCTGAACAGGATGTATATATTTCTTAAATAGGGTAAATGACTTTGTTTTGAGGTGATGGCTCCCTGTAGCTCAGCAGTAAAGCACACAACTTGAAAGTGGTTTTCTAGAAGAATACAGATTTAATTTCCCTCAGAAAACCCATATTCTTTCAATCTCTATGCCAGTCTATGCCATTAATTTTGCTGTTTAATAAACAGAGATGTTGACTCAAACACATGTACCCACTAAATAAAATGTTTATAGTAAATCATTAATCCATTAACTGCTTTAAAATAACTCTGCTTACATTTTGTGTATGTGAATAAAGTTAAAAAATATAGACATCAAAGTCAGCACAGAGATATGGTCATTCCTTAAATAGAGTAATACTAACAGAGCCATGTTTTGCTGTAATGACTTCCTGCAGTCTAGTGACGCAGCAAACCTGGTTTGAAGATTGTTTCTCAGGTGAAAGGGGATATGGATCATATTCTGGTCAATAGGTACATTTTCTTTAATAAGACTTTCAGTCTGTAGGCTAATAGGTATTAATTTCAGAGTCAAAAAAAAAAAAACAGAAAAAGAGATGTCTACTCAAATGCATGTACATTTTTTTTTATTATTATTTCACCCCGAGCAAGGCAATAAAGCCACGAAGATGCAAGGAGTTACTGAGTGTTAGAGAACTTGAGAAAAACTACTATTAAGGAGAGGAGACAATAAAAGAACAGGAATTAAAAAGAAAGAAGATAACAATTGACATTGCATTTAAATTTTTGAAGATCAAATTGACTGGAAAGTAAGAAGTCGGAAGAGAGTTTTTCAATTATTTTGTTTAATGCTTCAATGCATTCTTCATGACTGCGTTAAAATGAAAATAGAACTAGACTGTCACCACTTGGTGTCTACTTTTATATTTACATACTATCTCTGATATTGAGCACTTTCACCCATAAATGTAACATACCTTAAGAACTATAATTTAATCATTATATATTACAGTAATTTTTTATTACTCTTCCTTTGCTTAAATTTGATATTTGGGGCTGGGTAACACTGAATCATTTCCTCAATTGTTCATCAAACTACTTTCATAAATTTAATTTTTTGTGTTTGCTCATATGTGCCTATCAGTCCAATATAATTTTATATTATGAAATGGGCTAAATAACTGTAACTATAAAAATAACATATAAACAGAATATATATATATATATATATATATATATATATATATATATATATATATATTCATCCACAGACAGACTGTTTCACAGCTCTTCAGTGTGGCTAGACATCTGATTGCTTCAACCTATGTTATAAGAAGCATACATGAACAATTTTTGTTTAATATTATATATCTTTAACTTGAATCAAGCTCTTCTAGCCACTGACATCTTTTGTATAATAAAAACGTTAAAATTTCCCTTTCTCTCTGCTGTACGATGATAGTTTGGGGTAGAATCTCTGAATGATGCCAAATTGATCAGGTTTTGATCCCGGCTTGAAACAATCAGATGTCTAACTGATGAGCTGTGATACAGAAAAACAGTCAGTCTGTGAATGACTATATATATATATATATATATATATATATATATATTGAAAATTGAATAAATAGCTTTAATTATCTTTCCAGACCAAAACAAAACTATTAAATAAGCTATATAAACAAATTTTTACTACGTTAATAAAAAAAAAAAAAAACAGCAAGGCCTCTGATCAGAAGATTTTGAGGAGTATGAAACCATCTTTTAATTGCTGGTGTTCCCAGGTCCACTCTGACCCAGGTTGGTAGTACCTGTTAGGGTCCCAGCTATGGTCAAATAGTAAACCCCAAAATTGGGGTCAAAACACTATGAAGGTGTAAAAACGGGTTTTGCTACCAGAAATACTTTGTAAATGTTGTTACCAGCAATACAGTTTTGAAAAAAATAAATAAATAAATAAAAAAATTACCAGCAATACATTTTTTAAAAGAAAAAAAAAAATAAAAAATAAAAGACATTACCAGCGATACATTTTGGAAAAAAAGATATTACCAGAAATATATTTTTTAAGGGAAAAAGTATTACCAGCAATAAAAATTTTGTCAGCATTAAATAACCCATAGACGTTGATATGCTGTAAAATAAACCAAACCAAAGCCAATTGAAATGCAAGTCTTCCTTTAACATAATAGTTTTAGTGTAAACATATTATGGCATTTCACCTCTGAAAGATCTATTATAAAGCAAAGGCCAATTTATGTAGTGCATCTTGGATCTTGTAGTAGATAGTTGATGTAAAAGTCATACACACACACACACTTTCTCTTTCATATGCATATATATTGAATGTACAGGTAGTGTATCACTTAAAAATGGAATGAGAGAGCCATAAAATTCCAGTCAGTTCTGTTTTGTTCATTTCAAACTAATACTCTAGGAAAAGGCATGACTCCATCTTCTTCCACAGGTTAAATAACAGGGTAGACGGAATTCTCTTGACTTGGATGGCAGTCAGTCTAGGAGAAAAAAAACTCTGAATTCAAACATGAGGAATGTTGTTTGGAGACTTTTTGACACTCCATTTCTGTTATCAGTTCTTTTGAGAAGTGTAGCTGGATTTACACAAACAAGACTCTAATCAAATCATCTGTGTGAGCCTTCTAGCAATTTGATTCTAAAACTAAATTATCGGGCCATATTTTGTTAAAAATCAATGGGAAAATTCATACTATAAATCTGCTATATTTATAAGTAAAGAGTGCTCAATATTGGAATTTGTAAATATACACAGCATGGACATAGGAATCAACACTGCATGGTGACTGCCAGTTTCACTCCTCATGCAATATTATTAAATAATAAAACAACAGTGTTATTTATAACAATAAACTTGCTGGTTTAAAAACTACTGGATATAAAATAGACAGAGCTACGATACTAGTAAAAATGAATAAAGAAGAAAAAATAATAAACGCAACTGAAGAATTTAAAAGCTTGGGCTTAATCCTGGAGGAAAAGGTAAGCTCTTTAGAATAACCCAACAGGAGAGACAAAAGAATCAAAAGTACCTGTTATTCTGCCTTTCCAACCTTTGATTGCACTTTTCGATGCGAGTGTGTTATGAAAGAAAAAAAAAAAAAGAAAGTCCAACACTAATGGTATACTTAAATGAAGATCAACCAATTTGTGCTTATTATTTTTTTATTATTATTTCGCTTTTACTTGTGTAATGATAATAATATTAATAAAGATTGTATTAGGTTGGTGCAAAAATAATGTCGTTTTCTCACACAGTAACATATGTGAGAAAACGACATTATTTTTGCACCAACCTAATACTTCACAGAAACAAAATAAAAATCTGTTGAACAGTGTATTTCTGGAGGATAAAGTATTTAAAGCAAGCATTTTTTTTTTTTAAGTAAAGTACTCAATATTAAGAAATAGTACATTAATAGAGGAGGCACGGTAGTGTAAAGGATAGTGGCTCAGATTGAGGAATCAGAGATCCGAGTTCGAATTCCAGTTGAATCCATTACATTCACTTACATGCTAATACCCTTGAGAAAGGTATGAATCGTCTTCTTCTCCTCCCAGATATGAGTAAATAGCAGGACAGGCTGGGTTCTATAGCCTTGGATGGCCTACCAACTGGTCTACCACAGAAAGAAATGGCAACCTACTGTGGGGGAAAAAATCTGCCTCGTCAGTCATGGATCGAAAAATATACATGATTGCCTAAGTGTGTATCATGCATGGCACATGACTGACCGACTGATATTAATAGTAGAAAAAAAAATTAAGGCTTATTCATTGATTGATTCATTTTCTATGACTCATCAACCCATTGCTGGTTATTTAAAGCCAGAAAATATTTTTAGATTGTAAGAATTATTTTTTGGTGATAATAATGGTTTAGTGACATAAGTCTGGGGGGAGAAGAGATGGATTAATACTGTTCCCAAGTGTATTTGTGTGTAAGTGAATATAATAAAACAGGAATTGGGACTTGATTAACAATTCTAAGCCATTATCCATTATGCCACCTGCACATTCAAGCAGTCACTCATAGCTTTATTCAATTTATTAACTTAAAACCACTCTTTAAGCTATCTCCTGCGGAGTGCTCTTGATTGGGCCTTCATAACAATAGCTAGGGTGGAACAGATGCGATAGGCAACAATAAACTACAGAAGAACTCAAAATTTATTGCTGCATTTAAGTATTGCATTAAAATTTAAGCTTAGCCTTTAAAAGATAAATGATAATTCTTCTGCTGCCACTTAAAGAAAATTTGATGTATGTAGGTATTTTTTTCTGTATAAACAATTATTTTATTTCATGCGTGACTTTCACTGGATTTTGCAATTAATTTTGATTATTCCCAAATTTATTTCCAAGTTATAAAAATTGTTTTCGTACAAAAACAGTATTAAACAACATTTACCAGCCTGAATGTCCGAGAAATTTTTATTATAAACAGAGCATTTACTTAAATATTTGTATCTATAAAAAGAATGTATAAGCATAAAAATGTCTTAAAATAATTGTCGGACTTTGTCCATTTCATAATGTATGACGTCATTTGTTTACATTTGATACGCCATGAGCAGATATGAATGTACGTGAGAGATTCATAGAAGATTGAAGTTCAAATACAGTAAATTCGACCTTGCTAACCGAACGATCCTCTGTAGCCAAATCGGTTAAACTCACGTCAAGCTAAATAATGGTTCCGTATAGGATACAGGTTCAAATCCTGTCGGGAGACGAATATTTTCTGTGAAAATTTCTTAGACATTCAGGCCGGTAAATGTTGTTAATACTGTTTATTATAAACAGAGCATTTACTTAAATATTTGTATGTATAAAAAGAATGTATTAGGTTGGTGCAAAAATAATCACGTTTTTTGACGTATTTTTTAACGTCAAAAAACGTGATTATTTTTGCACCAACCTAATATAAACATAAAAACGTCTTAAAATAATTGTCGGACTTTGTCCATTTCATAATGCATATATATATATATATATATATATATAATTAAAATCATATTGTCTTATGCAAGGCAGTAAAGCCACTAAGACAAGTGTTTACTGAGTGTGATAGAATAAGAAAAAACAGAAACATTATTAAGGAGCTAGAACAATAGAAGAGTAATCAAGAAGACAGTAGATTACAACTGACATTTCATTTAGATTTTTGAAGGTAAAAGTTAGCAGGAAAGCAACAAGTTGAAAATGAGTTCCACAAGCAAGAAGTGTGAGAAAAGGAACTCTTAGCATAGAAGTTATAGTTACATCTAGCCAATTCAACTCTGAATGGATGAGACCTCTTTGTCAGTCTAATACTGCACTTCATAAAGTCTAGGTACCATAGCAAGAAGCTCATCCAAACAATTATCATATAATTATTTATATAAAAAGGCACAAGGAAGCAACTTTACAGTCATGGGAAAGTGACTAAAGGTTAATGCAAATAATATTACTGATTCTTCTTTGAATTTTATCAGAAAACTAAGTATACAGGAGGAGTAAAGCACCATATTTGGTGGCAATATTCAAAGCCTGGGCAAATGGTAGACTTATAAATATATAAGGTAGATTCTGGAAAACAAAAATTGTCTAGCATTGCACAGTGAACCAATTTTCTCAGCAGTAAACCTAGAAATTGATTCAATATAATCATTCCACTTTAGGTCAGTTGAGAATGTGAGACTGAGAAAGTGTAATGACTCACTCTGATGGAGGTTAGTATCAGCCATGTTGACATGAGGTAGGAAGGGGTCTTTAAGGTGATTTATAGAGAGTTTAATTTTAGAGGCATTAAAATCAACATGCCATTCTTTGTCCTAGTTATAAATTTTAATTATTTTCTCACTGATCAGTTAAAATGGCATTCTAAGGCTCATTCCTAAGTTTGTAAATTAAGGTACCTGTTTCCTAAGCTTTGAATGATATTTTATATATATATATATATATAAAAGTTCCGTGTTCAAATTCTTATAGGAACTAGAACTAACTAAATGACTCAGTTGCCTGCCAGTTTATACTAGAGTAATTGGTAATTTGTCCTTGTATCCAGATGTATCTTCTTGTCATTAGATAAATATTTATTATGCCAATTCAACAAACCAGCAGTTTCTATTACCAAATTGCAAATGGCTGCTCTCAGAACAATATGGCTTCTCTGCTGTAAAGGTTATTACTCGTTCAGGATGGCTTCTTTATAAATAGTTGCTTTCTTGCTCAGTATGTTGAGAGGTGATACTCTGAAATCATGAACATGAATCGTTGCAAGACAAATAACACACTAATCTAAACAGGCTATGTGTCGTGTTTCTAATGGAGAATAATGAAATGACAATCAAAACAACTGTATTATCCAGTTGGCTATCTGGATTTTGATTGGATTTTAGATTTTTTGGCATTTTTTGCCAAAGATAAAATACTTTAAATTTATATTTTACTTTTAACTTCAATATAAATTTCATTAATATTGACATCTTTTTAGGCCAAAACTGAAATATTTCACCTCATGCATTTTACATTGTGTCATTTCAAATAAGGTTGAAAATAATTCTGAATTTGATGACAATACCATTAAAGAACCATAAGTCAGATTTTGGTTGATAAAATTTACAAGAGGAGATTTCAGCTAAGAAAACCAGAAGAGAGAGGTCAGCCAATGCTCATCTGACATTCTGCCAAACACTTTATAACCAACATCAATGCACTGATTGAAAATATTTCTAATCATTTAAAAGCAATTACTGATAAATATTCTTATTTTATGTGCCATGTCCCTTCAGGACGTAGGCAATCATGGCTCTCCATTTCCTCCTGTCTCTTGTAGCTATCAAAAAGTTTTGTCTTTTTGTTATTTCTCCCAGACACTGTTCTGCCATACACTTGCTTAAGCCCGTTAAGTATGTCACATGTTGTTTTCCCTTGTCCTTCTTTCCCTCTATCCGCCCTCTAAGTATAAAGATTTTCCAAGAATCATTTAAAAGCAATTACTAATAAATATTACTAATCATTTAAAAGCAATTACTAATATTACTCATCATTTAAATGCAATTACTAATAAATATTACTAATTATTTAAAAGCAATTACTAATAAATATTACTGATTATTTAAAAGCAATTAATGAAGAGCTAGATTGGTCATATTAAATAATATAAAATGGATTCATTTTCACATCTTCCCTTGTGATAATAGAATTTTTTTTTTGTAACTGGAAAAGATCTACACAATTGGTAGATGTAAATGAGAAACCCATACACCAATGAAAAGCATGCTATCATTCAATAAAGGTTGTGAGTATTTTATGTAAAATGAGTGATTTGGTATATAGATATATGGAATGATTTGTTAAATACTGTTCTGTTTAAAGAACTTTAAAAAAGTCATGCATAATAATACCAAGTTCTTGACACAGAATTATCCCATGGATAGTGGATTAAAGCATCGGTTCTTGAATTTGGTAACATAGTAATTGAGAGTTCAATCCCTTGGCCAGGCATTGTGTACTTGGATTCAATGGAAATGGACAAGCAATAACTGAACCGTACTAAAATAAGAACTACACAAGACATATTGGGACATGGTCAGTGGAAGAAGAACAATCCTAGAAATTCTGACAGAAATTATCTGGAGATGGATGGAGGACACAATGGCCAAAAGACTGTGATAATAACAATGAAGATGAGGATATTAGTCTAAATATAAATAACATAACTAATGAGTGAATATAACTTTTTTAACTTTTACAAGTTACTATTATTATTTTGATGATAAATTTTCACTTCCTGTTATATTTTTTATTCCATATATATATATATATATATATATATATATATGGAGGATGCTCCTGTCATTTTTTGATGTATGAGGGTTCAGCAGCTCAGTTCACAGAACCAAACAGACTACCCACACATGATTTGATTAATAATGGTGACGACTTGAGCAATACCAAACACTTTTTGAAAGAGCCGAATACAGAAAACTGGTGCACAGCATGTCACAAGGTCCCTAAACGAACCTACTCAGATTTTGAATTCAGTGTTGTCCTCCACTAGACTAGTTGCGACCCAATGCTACAGGACTCAGTCTTTCCTGTTACTTACTCTAGGAGGAAAAAGAGATGGATTCATAACCTTTCCCAAGGGTATTAGCAAGTATATATATATATATATATATATATATATATATTGTAGGAGGCATGGTGGAGTGATGGATAGCGGCTTGGATTGAGGGATCGCAGAGCTGAGTACGAATTCCAGTCGAATCCAGTACATTCACTTACGTGCTAATACCCTTGGGAAAGGTGTGAATTCTCTTCTTCTCCTTCCAGCTATGGGTAAATAGCAGGACAGACTGGGTTCTATAGCCTTGGATGGCAACTGGTCTAGGAGAAGGTCAACTCTGAATTCAAAACCTGTTGAAGTTCGTTTGGAGACCTTGTGGCACTTAGTGCATGAGGTCTCTGAATTCAGCCCTTCAAAAAGTGTGGATGGTCCTGCACGAAAAAATCTCATGTGTTGTTGCCGGGCTGTCGGTTTCCTGGGAACTGATTTGCTTGACCCTCATACGTCGAATTTAATGGGAGCGTCGACTATATATATATATATATATATATATATATTATTAGTTGGATTGATGTGAGTTTGTGACCGTGGGTTTCACGTATTTGCAATCGTCAGACAAACTTAGTTGATCGCAAAAGTCATAAACTTGCATCAATCCAACTAAATATGTTACCTCTATCACTGATATTGAGCACTTTCCAATAAGTACTGTGAATAATATATAATATATAAATAATATAATAAATTGCATATATATAATAATATGTATAATAATTGCATGCATATATATATATATATATATATATATATATATATATATATACTTACACATTTCACACACGCACACACAATATATATATATATATATATATATATATATATATATATATATATTTGTGTGTGTGCGTATCCTGTAAACAGAATTAAGGCAAATCTAATAGCAAACAGACAAACTTTGTCTGACAATTACAAAAGCATGAAACCCAGGGTCACAAACTGACATCAATCCAACTAAATATGTTAGCTCTATCACTGATATTGACCGCTTTCCAATAAGTACCATGCATATATAATATATAAATAATATATATATATATATATATATATATATATATATATATATATATATATATATATATATATATGCAGATTTCACACACACATATATGTGTGTGTGTGTGTGTCCTGTAAACAGAATTAAGACAAATCTAATAGCAAACAAGGTTAATTAAAAAGAGATCCACCTTAAGATAAATTCTGTCATCAAAGTGTTGTTATGCTCACTCAGCATGGTGCAGTTGAGGATCCTCTAACTTTTTCAAAATAGAAAGCGTTACTAAAAATGTCAACATAAGATATTTATTACCAGTCTATGATAAGTTGATTTGAATAGAAATGCACTGGCGAAAAAAGGCCATTTTCAAAAGTGGTTATATAGAGACCACCTAACTCTTTACAAATAATTTGACTTTCAACGTGTTTTTTCAATGCAAGAAACATCAATTGATTTTTTTTTTACCAGAAATAGAAATCAAACAAAAAAAAAAAAACTCCAGTAAAGAAAAATAGTAAAAAACAAAAAAAAAAACAAAACAAAACCTAAAACTTACAAAGTATCCCTAATGTCCAATAATCTAATTCTTGAAAGTACATGATAAAAGTCTCCCTTGAATGACTTGCTGTCGAAGACAGAATTTGGCATAATTCCATGCCCAGAACGTGGACATTTTTACTTTGTCCCCCATTTAGCTCTTCAGTTTCCAGGTTCTTTTGGCAGACGACATTATTCTTTAAATAGTTGCCTGCCTCTGGACAGAAGCACTGTCTGTAGCAATCTCACTGCCCAAGGGTAATAATGTATTCAGCTGTGACCTCTCAGGATAACACGAGAAGCCTTCCCACACCCCTTCCAACCCCTACATTCACACCTTACCGCTCTGTGAAATATCTTGCACAATGTTAGAATGCTATACATAAAAGATGGTTCATATTCTTGTCCCTGTTGCTTGTGGCAGGTTTAAAGTGGAAGATTAATTTTGCTGTTTGGTAAGCACATAACATTTCTTACTTTTTAGCTTACAATTCTTCTTCTTCATATGTCATATCCTATCAGAATGTGGATCTTCACAACTTCCTGCCTGTTGCCTGTTTACCATTCATCTATGAACCTGGTTTGCCATCCATTCACAGAAACTCACTAAATAAGTTACTTGCTTGCTTCTCTTGCCTTCACTATATGAGTAATAAATTCTCCAGGCCTTCTTTCCTCATATCCCAGAAATTTTAGCAATCTCTTTCTGAGTGTCATTTTCCTTGTAGTTCCTTCATTTCATTAAAATTTCCTCATTTCTCACATGTTCTATCCATGATACTTTCAGTATTTTTTTAGAATAATGACATTTTTGTTGCTTCAGGTTCTTATGATTTGTATTTACTATAAGAAAAAAAAACAACAAAGAATTCAGTTTTTATATTACATACAAATGTGCTCTTCTTTAGTTGGCTGTGAATGGAATTCTTATTGTTGTGGTAAAACCTATTACAGTATAATGAACTCTTCCTTCTCTCATAAATACAAACTGCAAGAGTCGGATGAGTGTGAAGTGGAGTTGAGTAGTAGACACAGTGCTAATCTACTTAGTACTAATACTACTGTTTTGTATATATATATTCAATATATTTTTTCAACCTACCTTCGTCTTCTGTGTCTTTCTTTCTGGCCCCTAAACAGGCCACAACACTTATACATATGATAGCCCTATTCTGTCAGTAATGTTCCCATTAATTCCTGACTATTGACAATCCCTTTCTTCTTGATTCTCAATGAATTTCTATAGTGAAACCATTAGCCAAACATTTCTATAATATCCATATGGCATTAGTTTTGCCTAAGGCAGCATTTAAACAAGTTTTCCTATAAAACCTTAATAAAATATACTAACATTCTTCTACTATATTATACATACCAATACACATTTATTGCTTTGTTTTGACATGTATTGCACCATTGGATAGTTGGGCTGTGCAGCTTTTGCATTATAGGCTGAAATTCTGTTTTGTTTTTTTGTGGTATCAATTTCCACACTTGGCTTACTCATGGGATTTTAAAAACAATCAACAATAATAAAAAAAGAATTAAATGAGTATCATTACAATTCACCTGATTCTCTCGAGAAAAAATTATATTAGCATAGGAAAGAACAAGGAGTATTAGGAGTATGTTATCAATTTCCACACTTGGCTTACTCATGGGATTTTAAAAACAATCAACAATTGAAAAAAATTTTTTCAGTAACATTAACATAACATGTTCCATTGTTTTTGATCAATCATGTCATCTAATGATCTATCTAGATAAAAAAAAATATAACTTGATAAAAACTGTGTATTTCTGAACTGTACAAATGGCATATCCATGCATTTTAATAATATATCAAAATAAATAAAATCTATTTTCAAGCTTTAAATAATGGCTTATACTTTTGTCAATTTGTGTGCGATATTTTTCAGAAAAATAAATACAAATTATACATTCTTTTAAACAAATCCATATCATTTTCAAGAAAAGAAAATATTACTCCTAAATAAATGTACACCTCATTTTTTTCTTCTAGATTTAATTATTTTAACTCTTATACAATAAAAATTTGACATTAATAACAACTGGCCTAAAGTGAGTAGCCCTACTAAAGAAAAATTCAGCCTCTGACCAGAATCAAACCTGAATACCTTTATTTTACCTGAAGAAAGCATTTGTTAAGCTGAAGCATGCACCTACCAATTCAGCCACAGATTCTGACTGTTAAAGAAGACAGGTTTTATCTCTTTGAGACTTCCTCAAATTTATATCTAACCTCAGTTTTGTATCCGAAACATCAGAAATTTTTGAAAGTTTTTTTTTTTTTTGTTTTTTTTTTTTATTCCAATATTATTTCTTATTACTCTATAAACTTTATTTTTAGTGGACACTCATATTTGAGTTTTTACCCGTTTTCATTTTTTAATTAAATAATGAAATTAATAACAACCAACCTAAACTGAAAAGTCCTGTCAGTCAGGCCCTCGTGGCTGAACTGTTAAAGGCACACTTCAGATTAAGAAGTGGTTTCACTGAGATAAAAAAAAAAAGGGATGCAGGTTTAATTCCTTTCAGAGGCTGAATTTTTCTTTAGTAGGACTTCTCAGTCTAGGCCAGTTGGTATTAATTTCACTGTTTAATTTTTTTTTTTTTTTTTTTTAATAATGTTCACTCAGTACAAGGCCCAAGAGTCACTGAAGGTAGAGGGTTACTGTTTGGACATATTAGCATAGGAAAGAACAAGAATTAGGAGTATAGAGCTGAAGCAGATATTAGAAGGAACCAGAAACCCAATCCTAAACAGGAAACAAGGGATAAACCACTACTCCTGTTCAAAAGACCAAGAAAAAGTGTGAACTGAATAATAGGTGACCTGATCTTATCTTTAAAAAAAAACAAAAAAAAAACAACAAGGATAACAACTCAAACATGTAATAAGAAACTTTAAAATGCCCAATTTCTTAAACAAGGAGATTCAGTTATCAATGATGAAATACCAATTTTATTGAAAATCAGGTCATGGAACTCATTTTTATTGACTGGTATACATAGTTATTATTTTATACTAAATAAATCAAGGGATGTATTGTGGCTTTTTACCTTTCTTCTCAAAGGTAAAAAAGCAACAATACAGTGAAGTCCTGAAGATGATTAGATAAGCCATGCCAACAATATAATCATCACTGGTTAGAAGATCATCCAAAAGGAGTGTTTTGTCAATAGAGGAATGGGTTTCCCTGAGAGAGGAAGCATTTGCTATCATTTGAGGACAGCAAGCAAAGAGCCCATACAATGACGCTAGCTGCCTCAGGGTTGATGTGATGATGCTTCTGAGATTAATTCTGGCATGTTTCAATGAATAACTGGCATTCATTCTGTGACTGCAGCTGGCCAGTATTGGCACATGGAGTAATGATTGTTCATCAATCAGTGGAAATGGTACAATGAGCAAGCAAGCCAAATGAAAGAAAGACAGAGAACAAGCAAGCTAATGGTATTTTGCTTGCAGCCAACTTGACGAACAAAATGGCAGACGATATCAGCATTTATGTCAGACAAGTAAATTTGATAAACACATTTGCACGAGTAGAACAAAGATATGGCTAAAAGGTTAAGGCAGTGTTTCTCAAATTGTGTACTGATGTGCCCTGAGATGAAATTATGTGCACTGCAAATGAGCAAGATTATATTTCAAAATGTGAAAAATTGATTGATTTGTTTAACAGCATATCAGATCCTTATGGGTCATTTAATGCCGAAATTTAATTTTCTTGGGAGCTTTGAAGTCATAAAAATATGATATATGTTATTCTGCTTTCACAGTTGAGTACATGGTAGTTGATACTCCTCTTTTGTGCATACACATGTTTGTGTGAGCATAATTACTAGAGGTATGTAGATTTTACATTGTAGTTTTGAAGAAGTTATATTCTGGAAGACAGTTTGATTTCTTTAAGAAATTGTAGGATATTATATGGATTAATGGCATGAAAGAGTTCTGAACAATAAAGAGTGTGAGACTCACCTTCGCAAGGAGGTTTCCAACTAGCGTCCAGTTGGCTGACGAAAATAAATAGGGCTGTAACTCAATACATTTCCCTCTCTTGAATAGTCACAGTATGCTGGATATTTATTGAGCACAATATCCACACTGGAATCATCAGCCAATCAGAACTTACAGAATAGAGTTGCCCAAGTAACAGAATGGAATCTCCCAGGTTGTTACATAAACCACCTACCAATTTGCCCAGCAGATTGGCTTAGTCAGTCAGACTCAACTTTTATTACAGTTGAGTACTGTCTGTTGCCATTACCAAATTCTACAAGTTCTTTCAGGTTGATTGATGTATTGTTGGCAATTTCTTTTCATATAAAAAATGTATTGCTGGTGTTTTTTTTGTTTTTTTTTTTTAACTATAAAAATTTATTTTTATACTTTCATAGTGTTTTGTTTCTTTTGTATGGGTGCTCATTATTTTCCCATAGCTGGGACCCTAACAGGTACTACCAGTGACAACAGCAATTAAGAAGTGGTTGCACACTCCTCAAAACCTCCCAATCAGGTTCGAGGCCTTGCTACTGGACATAGTTTATCATAATACCCAGGATTGTCAAAATGTGAAAAATTTGTTATAAATTTCATATACAACTATCAGTTTCAACTGGAGAAGACACTTAGTTCCATTCATGGCATTTTTAGGTTGGAAGATTGGTAACAAATACATGTGAACAGTCTGAGTGTCTATAGTATAACAAGCCCACAGTTCCATAGTTGGCCATGTATATACAAAGTATGTCAAATATATGTTTACATGTTCTAAAGTGGACTGTAAGAAAAGTTTGGGAACCACTGGTTTAAAACATTATAAAAAAACTAGAGCAGAGGACTCTTGGGGGTGAGGGGGTAGTAAGATTATCCAAGGAGTCAATAAATGCCTGTGGGTTCAAAAGGTGCTCAAGAAATGCCCAAGAGCCAAAAGGAGGGGAAGGTAAAAATATGTCACAGAAATTTTACATCACTTTGGTTATCAAACAAAGAAACCCATCTGTTATAAGCCTGTACATTACTGTTCACTTGCTGCTATGTGAGTTCCCCAAGCCAAGTTCCCACACAAAGCATCACGTGTGTGCATGACTCAGTCTGCCTTTGTCTTTCACTAAGTTAGTATCTCCCCAAGTATTAGTCCAAAAATTTCTGTCTATATTTCTGAGATGAGGTATTATGTACACTATTTATATTATTTGAACTATTGTCCCCATCTTTGTCGCCATATTTATTACAACGTTTCAGCCATTGTACGCTCTGGCCTTCTTCCCCAGTGAGCGAAATAAATGTTTCAGTTCGACATTCCAACCAACTGAAGAAGGCCAGAGCGTACAAAGGCTGAAACGTTGTAATAAATATGGCGACAAAGATGAGGACAATAGTCTGAATAATTTAAATAGTGTCCAAAAATTTCATTTTAAATAGTGTTTTTGTGTTTTGTTTTGTTTTTAAATTTGGTTTTACTGTTAAATCAGCGACCATGGGTCCAAAGAAAGTTTCAATTCTGTCTTTAGGGAAAGTCACTGGGCTTGGATGTGAGTGGGTAAGATATGGAGGAGTCGGTAGAGGACCACAGGAAAGATTTGACCACTGAAGAACTCCAAGACCTTCAGCTGGAGCAGCAACAAATGACATCTGAGGAAATAGCTTCAGGAGGAAGAAGAGAATGTGCTTTCTTCAGTGATTAAGAACATCTGTTCAAAATGGAGTCCAGTACATAGTTTTGCTGAAAAATATCACCCTTGCAAAGCTGTTGCAAGCTGTGTCACAAAAATGTTTAATGGCAGTGCCTTGTCACACTTTAGGCAAATTTCAAAGCAGAGGCAAAAACAAACCTCTCTGTGCTGGTTTTTAATGAGACGGATACAGTCAATCTCAAATAGGCTGTAGTGGCACAAAGAGACAGAGAATGGTAAACAACCCCAGAAAAAGACTTAACTAAAGTTTTTATGGAGTGGGGTGTCCCCTTCCAAACAATAACACTTCTTCTTTCTCTCCCTCCCACTGTCTTGCATATACCAACAAAGAATCTTCAATGGTGGTAAAATGAAGTTAAATGTACATTCATTCTACTTATTTGCTATTTATCTTTATTTCATATTGTTTTTTGCATGTAAAACTATAATTATTCTGTGTAAAATGTATTTTTGGGTGTGTGGAACGGATTAAATGGATATACATTATTACTTATGCGACTATTATTACCTCAATTTTAAGCATTTCGGTTTCAGATGACTTTCTAAAATGGATTATAACTGATAACTGAGGTTCCAGTGTAAATCTCCAATTAACTAGTGTTTCTAAGTAGCAAGGCTGCCATGGTAACAATTTTTTTTCCCTTAGATATTTTTTCCAGTTGTTTTGATGATGCTCTTACAGAGGGAAATGTTGACAACAAAATAAAAATTTTCAGCATCCAACTGGTTTTCACAAATTCCACTGTTTGTATCTTTCATATCAGTTATTTTATCATTATATATATATATATATATATATATATATGTATGTGTGTGTGTGTGTGTTTAAAGTTTGATATATTTTTGGGGGAAGAAGGTTCAGTACCAGGTCAAGCATTTGTAGATGTAGATGGTGTAGGCACAGGAATTAACACTGCATGGTGATTAGTAATAATAGTTTCATGCCATCTCCAGACCAAGTGTTTCTATCCCCAGCACACACACACACACACACACGTGTGTGTGTGTATATACATGTATTTTCTTTTTTTTACTGTTCTTGAACTGACATACTGAATTTTTAAACCTGACGTTCCAATTTAGTATCAGGTGAGATTTTACCAAAAGCATCCAATACTTTAATAATTACTCTAAATGCACTTTAAATCACTCTTCATACACAATGGGTTATCACAGAGGCACACACTAATGTCTACTGAGAAAGAATGATGGTTAAAAAAGAATAGAAATAAATTAAAGTGATTTTTTTTTTTTGTTTTTGTTCTTGTTTTTAGTGGAACAGTGAATGTGGACGGTGCTGCTGTTTGGCAAAAGGCCAACAACTGAGTGTTGTCTTTCACAGACACTTGTTTACAATCTACTTCTGCATGCTGTCAAATTTTAGGTATGAGGAATGGTGGGTAGGATGATTCCATTTCTCCTGATAACATCTGTTAAGTAGACATAAATGAGGAAGGAATGAAAAATGCAGAAATTGTCAAAGGAAGAATTTACATATGAAGGAGAATTTTTGTTGGCAACAGAGAAGAATGGGTAAAATAAATTAGGGAGGAAAAAAAACGAGAATTTTATTTTTGAAAATTATTTATTTTGCAAAGCATGATTTGAAAAAGAGAGGGAGGTGAAGAATTGCTGTTCTGGTTAGATAGATGTAAAGATGAATTACTTATGTAGATACAGAAGTGTTGGATAAACATTTTAAAATATTTAGAGAAAATAGGATTATACAACAGATGACTTCTGAATGCCAGAAGGATATATATATATATATATATATATATATATATATATATATATATAGGCAATATATCTTTATTCAAGCATGTTTTATTGAATAATATAGACATATGTCGATTTCTTTTTTATTATAATGCTTTCTAATTCTCTAATTAACTTCTTAATGTGAAGTTGAAATTCATCAAACATGGCGCCATAGATTTTGTTATCCCAAGTCCTTTTGATCTACTTTGAGATCATCCTCAAAGGTGAATTGTGAAGACAAACGTAATGTAACTGTGATTGTTGTAATGGTGATTCTTGTAAACACATGAACGCACTCTGTTATAAGTATTTTAAAATTTTAAATTTACCCATTGTAGCTATGATGTTTTTTCGTAAATGCAAGGGAGCTAACCATAGATGGTAAAAATGTAACATGTCATTAAATGTTACTTAAATGCATTTTAAAACATTGCTACTACACTCATAATAGATTTTGTTCAGTGTTGGTTGGTGTGTGTGCATATTTTATATATATATATATATATATATATATATATATGATTGAGGAAAGAGTTCATGCTCTAGATAAAAGCAGTGAAGCACTGGACATCTTGAAAGCTTTTGACAGGGTCTAGCATTCAGGTCTTCTCCACAAGCTGAAAAGTTACAGTGTTTCTAGATAAATTTTGGAGCTGATCCTGTCTTTCCTAGTAAATTGTGAAATGAAAGTTATCCTGAATGGCCACTCATCTAGATCATTTCATACTAAAGTGGGTGTCCCCCCAAGTGTCTATCCTTGGTCCGACGCAATTTTTAATTTTCATTAACGATGTTCCCAATGACATCAGCTCTCAACTTGCCATCTACGCAAACGACATTGCCATTTACTCATGCCTCAATAGTAAGGCTGATCGGACCAACAATGTCAAAAGGGCAGACGGTATACAAAATGGCCTCAAGACTGTTGTTTGCTGGGGCAAAAGATGGCTTGTTAATTTTAACACTTCCAAAACTAATCATCTGATAGACCCCTCTCTGCCTTACATCAGTATGGCTGATGCTAACCTCCAGGAAAGTGACTTCTTGGGATAACATTCTCAGCTGACATGAAGTGGAAAGACTATATTGAATCCATTACTAGGTCAGCTGCTAAGAAAGTCAGTTCACTATGTCAAGGAAGAAAATTTTTCTCTCTAGAATCTATCTTGCATATCTATAAGTCTACCATTCACCTATGCTTAGAATATTACTGCCACATATGGTCCAGTGCCACCTTTTATTTATCTTTGAGGTCTTTGATAATATCCCAAAAAGAATCTGCAATATTATTGGTCCTGATCTGGTGGCTCAGCTCCAGTCACTTTCCCACTGCCGTAAGGATGCCTATGTTGTTTCTATAAATGCTTTCATGGTAATTATTCGAATGAGCTCTTTGCTATGGTACCTAGACTTTATGAATTTAAATGCAATACTAGACTGGCATTGAGATCTCATCAATATACAGTTGAGCTGACTAGATGTAGCCATAAGTTCTAAGCTAACAGTTTCTTTTCTTGCACATCTCGCTTGTGGAACTCCCTTTTGGCTCAATGCTTTGCAGCCAACTTTAATCTGCAGAAATTTAAATGTAATGTCAATCATTATCCACCACCTTCATGATTATTCTTTTCTCTTTCTGCTCATTAATGATGTTTCTGTTCCAAATTCCGCCATACCCTGTATGTCTTAGTGGCTGTACTACCTTGCTTGGGGTGATACCAATTAATAAAACAAAAAATAAATAAGAATTCAGGTCAGTAGATGAAAATAAATATACTATTTAATAAGTAAATTGAGCATTTACTCGAATATCAGCATTCACTAAAAATAACATTTGACTAATAAAAATCTATTGGATTAATAAATAAAAAAATCCATCACTTTTATTACAAATTGTTTTGTTTATATTAGGGTATGAAACTGAGCAGATAAGTCTATTCCAAGAGTCAGAGAAAAATCTGTGTTTAAAGGTGCCATTCAACTTGGTCACTGGCGCAATCTGCAGCCAAGAGAACAAAGCACATCAGATCTAATAACAGTTTTCCCCTAGGAGAACGCCAGTTTGAATTCTGCCAGACAGTGCATATTTTTCTCTAAGATTTCTTGATTATTCAGGCTGGTAGACAAAAATAAATAAAAAATACTGTTTAATAAATAGGTGGAGTGTCTACTCAAATATGAGTATTCACTAAAAATAATGTTTAAGTAATAAATTAAAAATCTAACTTTATAATAGCCAACTTAGACAATAAACAAAATATTCTGAGCTGATTTATAGTTTCAACTGAAATTTTAACATTCTTTTCATGCTAAAAGCATCTTTTTCTTTATGTGCTGTATCTCTTTGTAGCTCTTACTAAATTTTGTCTTTTTGTTAATTCTCCTAAATCTTGTTCTACCATCTCAAGAGCACTAAATATGTTATGCGTTATTTTCTTCTGTGTCTCTTATCTTCAATCTGTTCTGTGAGTAGCAGATTTTCCAAACCCTATTTCCTCATTGTATACCATAGCAATTTCAACTGTCTCTTCTTGATGTTACATAAAAGGTTCTTTTTGGGTTCCATTTTATATAGGTATTTATCATAGCTCATGTATTCGGTCCATGGTATCCTCAGCATCCTTCTGTAGAATCATATTTCTGTTCCTTTATGTCTTTTCTTCATCTTTGAGGTGATTATCCAATAGAATAGGTATTATGTTATCGTTCAGTACTCTTTTCTTTGTTTCTAATGAAGTTTTTCTTTTTCTTAATACTCTGCTTAGCTTTTACAATGTATCTCTGGTTATTCCAATGCACCTTAAAAAGTTTTTTTAGTTGCCAGTATGATTTTTCATTTCTGCCTTAAACCACCAAGTATCAGTTATTTGTGTTAACAAAAAAACAAACTCCAAATCATCTTTTGTTTCAAAACTGTTCTGTTCTTGATGTATAAAAAATTATATATTGTTATCACACACATATATATATATATATATATATATATATATATATATATATATATATATATATATATGAGGGAGAGATAAGTTTGGTTGAATACTTATGAAAGTTCTCTTTTTATTATTTTTTTTAATTTATTTTCTATGTCCTGAATTAAGTCATAGACACTATTGATTTATCGAAGATTTAATTTGTTTTTGTCATTGGTAATGATTATGTTTGAGGTTTTTAGCTTTTAGTCACCAATGATACACACCAAAAAAAAAAAAAAATTAACAGACATTGTCAGTGAATTCACACAAATAATTACCAAGAAACTTGTATACATGAAAAACTGCTGCCCAAATACACCCTATATATTATATATATATATATATTATATATATATATATATATATGCATGCACTAGCAGGTCATCACTGACTTACATCTGTTCAGCTTTATGATCACCACCACAAGACTGTCAGTGTGAGTATTTCCCAACTTGGTGCATTACAATTTAGGCCCATTTCCCAGCAGTGCTAGCATCACCTTGTGTGCCTCAAGCACAGAATTAGGGTGGCCTAACAAATATTTAGCCAACTGTAATGTAGTATGCAGTCGTTGACTTAAACCTGGTGAAGGCAAATATAAGAATCCAAAAAATGTGTAGAAAGATAATACAGATGGTATCAAAGGTAAAGACACTGTAAACATTATAAAAAATACAATAATGTCTAAATAAAGATAAAAAGATTGCAGAATTAATTACAGATTTATGACCTGTCGGATGTAACCCATTGTCAGGGTCATAAGATGACAACCTCTCTCTCTCTCTCTCTATATATATATATATATATATATATATATATATATATATATATATATATATATTCCTCACATAAAACCAATGCCAAATGTCCATATAGATATAAACAAATCCTTGAGTTATTAAGTTTAAAAAAAGTTTGTGGTAGACAGTGTTGTGTTGCCATGTAGACATGGTTACATTTGTCATTCATGTGTACATTTGGGGCTAGTCTGTTTTCAATGTTTAACATGGGTATTAGTGAGTTATAAAAGGCTCAAACACTAATATTCCATGGTTATAATTTATTACATTGGAATTGTAATCACAATTCATCAGACCTACAAATTCAAAAATTCTTTTGAACAGGAGTAGAGAATTATTCCTTTTTTCCTGTTTCGGATTGGGTTTCCAGTTCCTTCTAAAGTCTTTTCCTTCTCTTGCACTTCCAGTAGACTCTTGCACCTTCATGGCATTATTTCCTTACTTGAGGTGTATTGCTTATATATATATATTTATATATATATACACATATATATATCCCAAAAGTTGCACACCAACCTTGTCACAGATCACAACTGAAACCCTCAGGAGAGTGAAAGATAGTTTGATGAAGTGAATTGATGCTTGTTTTATTCCAAGGGGTGCACAATTTGAGCATCTATTATGATTATGACCAATAAAGGTGATGTTTTTTTTATGAAAATCTGGATGGTGCACGACTTCTGGGACACCCTATATATATATATTTTGTGTGTGTATGTACATATGTATATACACACACACACACACACAGGGAATGAAAATGTATTTCATTCTTCTCCCTTGACATTCCATTTTTGACTATCCAGGGATATTAACATGTGGTCAGTTCTCACAATGCAACAGGTTAGAAGTTTTGCAATCTATCATGAATTTGGGCTTT
Organism: Acanthosepion lycidas; assembly: GCA_963932145.1. Taxonomy (NCBI): domain Eukaryota; kingdom Metazoa; phylum Mollusca; class Cephalopoda; order Sepiida; family Sepiidae; genus Acanthosepion; species Acanthosepion lycidas. The sequence continues at coordinate 53,696 of CAWVQA010000042.1, forward strand.
TCTTAGTTGGTCAGAATCAAACTGTGAACTGCAAATCCATGTGCCTTTCTAACTCTGCCATTCAGAACACAAGAATGAAATGGGCAGGGGAGGAGAGGGGATGAAATTGATAAAATAAAAATTTTGGAAAAAGTTTATTCCAGAGATTGGGAGAAAATATATTACTCTCTTCATTTTGTAAACAGAGGAAAAAAATAGTTCTATCTTGTTTCAGTTGTTTGAAGGGAAATAAAAAAAAATTATGAAAGAAAGAGATTTAAGAGCAACCAAGAAGAAAAATGGCAAAAAGGCCTAGGAACAAATTAATTGGAAATATATATATATATATATATATATATATATAAAACTATGAGCATTCTTCTGACAGAAATATCACAAATTTTAAAAAATATATATATATATATATATATATATATATATATATATATGTATGTATGTGTGTACAGGCACAAATTCTAAATATTTAATTTTGAATTGGAATATATATATATATATAGATGTGTATATGCACTTGTATATTATAAAAAATATGACAATTTACATGTGTAAAGTTTTATACATATATCTCACAAAGCAGACTTGACAGATTATAACTGTTTTTCTCATCACAAGAGCTATATATTTTGAATATTTGTTTCAGTAAAAGATAGCTTTAGATATTCAAATAAATAACAATAATCCATCAAATTACATACAAGTACAAATATATGCAAATGTGCTTTATATATATATATATATATATATATATATATATATATATATATATATATATATATATATGCAAACATGTCACATTTTTAAAAAAATAAATGTCTATATATGTATGTGCAAGTAAAATGAAATATATTTCATCCAACTGAACACTTTCCTCCTCCTGACCTTTTAATTAAAAAAAAAAAAAGATAAAAAAAGATCTGTTCCTCAAAATACATTAAAAACTTTTCCTTATAAGAACAAATTCAATTTTTCATTACTGTTGATATAAGACACAACATCTCACCTTCTTTTGTAAACAAACAGATTTCTGTGGTTTATATTCTCAAGATATATCTTAAATTATAACATACAAACATTAGCTTCCTGGACTTCTATAAGCAAGAAATCACAATGGATTATAAAAGGGCACCTGTAATGAAGCAGCAACAAGTTTAGTTGCTCATCATAAAAATATGCACATTGGTAACCAGGTCTGGTGCAAGGACCCCATGCCTCACCATCTATGATACAGTTATTTTCTATCCAGGGATCAAATCTAGGAAAGATTCCAAATAGTGGATTAAGTTCAGTGCTAACACATACATGCTCATCTCAGTTTATATGTAACATGCTTTACAGGCAAAAAGTTTGGGTGGACACAGCTATTCTTAAAAACACCTTAAAATTAAATTTTATCTTTTTTTTAAAGTAAAAGATAAAATTTCAGTACCTACAGCTTTGTCCAGACTCTTACTACCAAAAAGTTCAAATTTGGATTCATCTGTCCCCAACAATTTTTTTCTTATCCCATGACCTGTAGGGTTATAAGGGCACCATGTGTACTCCAGCCACAGTGGTGTTTCTTGGGCAAGATAGCTTGATGGAGCCCAACCCTCTCCAGGCCAGTTTTGAATTCAGAGTTTTCCTTCTCCTAGACTGGTTGCCACTCAAGGCTATAGAATCCAGTCTGTCCTACTATTTGCCCATAGTTGAGAGGAGAAGATGAGGATTCATATCTCTCCCAAGGGTATTAGCATGTAAGTGAATGTAATGGATCCAACTGGAATTCAAATTCGGCTCTCTGATTCCTCAATCTAAGCTGCTATCCATTAATCCACTATGCCTCCCTCATGTCCACAATGGATTTTGCTAAATTATGAATATTTTGTATGAAAAATATTATATTTTGCTTTTCACCATTAACCTTTAGTAGATTTTGCTACTACTATATATTTCCACATAGAAGTCAACTTATAGATAAGACAAGACCCAAAATCTAAGTAAATTTATGTTTTTAGCTGATATCTTTAATATAAGTTGACTGATTGGAACCAATATGACAAAACTGTAAATGACAATGTTCACGACAAACTCTTTGCATCAATAGTGGTGATCATAGTTATTTTTAAAGGTTTTAATTATGTATGTGGGTGTTTTATGTTTTTTATTCTGTAATGAGATATCAAGATTTTATGGCAGTTTAAATGTTTTCTTGCTTAACACCACAATATATATATATATATATATATATATATATATATATATATGTATGTTACTGAAAAAGAAAGTTTGCATGTTATATTAAATGTTGTTGCTATTTACCACAATGATAATGAATTTTAATTAGAAATCTAGATTGTATATTATTCTAAATGTTGTTCTTAACATTATTATGAGAAATAAAGATTGGTGTGAAAGCACCCACAGCTCTACAAATTAAAGACAAAAGATTCGTTTACATTACTTGTTACTTGTGTGTGTTGCTCAGTGGAAACTTTTGCAAACTGTTGTGTAATTGTTGCTCCAATATTGCATTTTAATGTGAAATCAAAAAGTAAAAGTAGTTTGATTACATTTATAACTGTAGTACAGCATTATAATGCAAACTGTTTCAACAAAAAATATTTACCTGTCTATATTTCTGAGATGAGGTATTATGTATACTATTTACATTATTCAGACTATTGTCCTCATCTTTGTTGCCATATTTATCACGCTCTAGTCCTCTTCAGGTGGTTGGAATGTCGAATTGAACCCTTTATTTTCCCTCACTGGGGGAATTAACTGGAGATAACTGAGGACTGACATCCATTAGACATGGCACGTGGAACTAGAACAGTCTACCACAGTGAGTGAAATATAAAGGGTTCAGTTCGACATTCCAACCACCTGAAGAAGGCCAGAGCGTACATCAGCTGAAACATTATGATAAGGTGAGGACATTAGTCTGAATAATGTAAATAGTGAAGAAATATTTACGTTGGTAATTACAGAGGAAGTTGTTAGCCTACCACGATCCATGGCACAAGCATACTAGCCTACTTACCAGTGCCAATATACCACAGGATTTAAGATTAGCTTTTTTGTAATTGTTCTATTAGATGATGTTTTTGATAGTCATTTTTAATATTTAACGGTCACTTTATATGTGGAAATATATGGTAAGCTAATGTTAATACAGGTTCTAAATGTTAATTAACACTGTCTAATGTTTTAAAAAAAAAAAAAAAAATTAAACTGACTCTGAAGAAAAAAAATGACTGTGCCATTCTGGCATCATATTCATTTTTTTTTTTTTAATTTTGAAGTAATTTAAACAAAATGGCAAAATCAAAGCAACTAAATATTAAGGTGAGGTCACAAATTGAAATTTTATTTAAAGAAGGCTACTCTCAAAGATAAATTGGTAAGAATTTGAAGATTTCTAGACATGGGAAGCAATATTTTTTAGAAAGGCAGTCCGAAACATGTGCAAATGTTGACAGAAAAAGAGCTGAAGCACCGAAAGTGATAACTGCTGCTAAAGATAAACACTTGATTATTGAGAACAAAAGAAATAGAAGGAAGACTGCTCCAGAGTTGACAGCAACCAGTCAGATCTCAACTGAAAAATCAACTTAGATCAGTGGGGCTCAGGCAGGTGCATAGCTATTAAGTATATCATTCAGTTTTGAAAAGAGATGTGACACCATCTGGTCTATGCACAATTGGAAAAAAGTTTACCTTACAACAAGGCACTATCAAAAACACTTTACTAAATTATGTCAAAATAAAAAATTACATCACACAAAATTTTGTATATTATGGCTATCTCCAGATCTCTCTGCCA
>CAWVQA010000043.1:12500-20000 GCA_963932145.1 Acanthosepion lycidas
TATAAGCAATATACCTATATATATATATATATATAAGCAATATACCTATATATATATATATATATAAGCAATATACCTATATATATATATATATATAAGCAATATACCTATATATATATATATATATATATATATATATATAAGCAATATACCTATATATATATATATATATATATAAGCAATATACCTATATATATATATATATATAAGCAATATACCTATATATATATATATATATAAGCAATATACCTATATATATATATATATATAAGCAATATACCTATATATATATATATATAAGCAATATACCTATATATATATATATATATATAAGCAATATACCTTATATATATATATATATATAAGCAATATACCTATATATATATATATATATATATATATATATAAGCAATATACCTATATATATATATATATAAGCAATATACCTATATACATATAAGCAATATACCTATATATATATATATATATATATATATATATATATATATATATATATATAAGCAATATACCTATATATATATATATATATATATAAGCAATATACCTATATATATATATATATATATATATATATAAGCAATATACCTATATATATATATATATATAAGCAATATACCTATATATATATATATATAAGCAATATACCTATATATATATATATATATATATATATATATATATATAAGCAATATACCTATATATATATATATAAGCAATATACCTATATATATATATATAAGCAATATACCTACATATATATATATATATATATATATATATATATATATATATAGAAGCAATATATCTACATATATATATATATATATATACATATATATATAAGCAATATACCTACATATATATATATATATAGAAGCAATATATCTACATATATATATATATATATATACATATATATATAAGCAATATACCTACATATATATATATATATATATATATATATAAGCAATATACCAACATATATATATATAAGCAATATATCTACACACATATATATATATATATATATATATATATATATATATATGTGTGTAGATATATTGCTTATATATATATATATATATATATATGTAGGTATATTGCTTATATATATATATATGTGTATAGGTATATTGCTTATATATATATAAATTATATATATATATATATGTGTATGTAGGTATATTGCTTACATATATATATATATATATATATATATGTGTATGTAGGTATATTGCTTACATATATATATATATATATATAAGCAATATACCTACATATATATATATATATATAAGCAATATACCTACATATATATATATATATACATATATATATAAGCAATATACCTACATATATATATATATAAGCAATATACCTACATATATATATATATAAGCAATATACCTATATATATATATATAAGCAATATACCTACATATATATATATAAGCAATATACCTACATATATATATATATAAGCAATATACCTACATATATATATATATATATATATATATATATAAGCAATATACCTACATATATATATATATATAAGCAATATACCTACATATATATATATATATATATAAGCAATATACCTACATATATATATATATATATATAAGCAATATACCTACATATATATATATATATATATAAGCAATATACCTACATATATATATATATATATATAAGCAATATACCTACATATATATATATATATATAAGCAATATACCTACATATATATATATATATATATATAAGCAATATACCTACATATATATATATATATATATATAAGCAATATACCTACATATATATATATATATATATATAAGCAATATACCTACATATATATATATATATATATATATATATATAAGCAATATATCTACACACATATATATATATAAGCAATATACCTACATATATATATATAAGCAATATATCTACACACACATATATATATAAGCAATATACCTACATATATATATATAAGCAATATATCTACACACACATATATATATATATATATATATATATATATATAAGCAATATACCTACATATATATATATATATATAAGCAATATACCTATATATATATATAAAAAAAACGTTAAAGTAACAAACAAGTGTATATACTTGTAAAGAGGGGTGGGGAAATAAATTTTGGAATCGGTCTACATAGGATTAAGGAAACCTTCTCTCTGCCGGCGGAAGGAATTTGTAAAGTCTCTTAATCTGTTTGGGGATACTTTATTTTAACTGTCCCTCGCTTATTTATTTACACGTTATTTCCCCACCCCTCGTTAGAAGTATATACACTTGTTTGTTATTTTAACGTGTTCCCCCTTTTTGCTCTTTATTGTCGTTACTATTCTTTTCGTTAATTAATTATCCAACGATTGTCTCCTGATGAGATGTTGGTTGAAAGGGCCTTAGTGACTTTTAAAATTAAAATCAATACATTCCTTGTTTTTAAAATTATATATAAATTTTATACCTCTAAACATTTGTTTATTTATTTTAGGAAGAGGTACTAAAGAATTAAATAATTAATTAAAGAATTGAATAATCTATTGCGATTAAAGAGTAAAATTAGGTCATTAAGACTATCTATTTCTTTCCTACGTTCCTGCTTAGAGCAAGACGTAGCACCACTCTTTATTTCCAAAAGAATTTTTCACTCGAAGGTTAGACCTAGTTTGACAATTGAGCGGGCGTTTATTCAAGATGAGATTAATAAGTCACTGAAGCAACTCGAATTCTATATTAACTTTAGACATAGTTGTCTATTTAAAGTTAAAATTTTTTTGTCCCTTTTTGACTTTTTTCGTTTCTGTAAATATTTGGCTAATGGCGATGCATTTGCCAAACAACGTGTTAACACTAAATTTGAAAAAACAGCTTACATTGCTTATTCGTTCCAGATATGGTTGTGACTCTGGTACTGAGGGTAAGCATATTTTCAATTACTCAAGTTTTCACCTTTCAAAGAATGAAAGTGCGGTCTTGTCGAGGGGCTTGCAATTTTGCATTCCTCCGATTAAGATTGATAAAGAGGAGACACTGGCAGCATTTGAGGTGCTGTTTTCCCAACTTAAACACCATGTTCCTTGTTCATCGGATCACGTTATTACATTGAAGTCAAGGTTGAAAGACTTGGCTTATCGGTATTGTAATTCTTTTATTGACTCTTTTGATTTTGTTTGGTCAAAAACTCAATTCAAGGTTGTTAAATCTTTGAAATCTAATAATGATATTTATATTTATAAACCGGACAAGGGTGCTGTTGTCGTTCTACTGGACCGGGTAGATTACATCCAAAAGATGTTGATTATTTTGAATGATTCAGAAAAGTTCAAAAAAATTGGTCCAGTTGAAACTTGTGACAACACGTATAGAAATGAAATTAAAATTCAGAAACGTTTATTATACTTGTTTAGAAAAGGTTACTTTTCTAAGGAGATTTACGATAGGATTAGACCTTCTGGTTCCCTCAGACCAAGGCTCTACGGTCTTCCTAAAGTTCATAAGAAGGACGTTCCATTGAGACCAATACTATCAATGATTGGTTCATCCCAACATTCTTTAGCTCAATGGCTTCTGCAGGTCATACAACCGGTCCAAAAAATTTTTACTAAATATTGTATACCTGATTCGTTCATGTTTGTTGAACGCTTACAGGCCATACAGTCTTGCCCTGACACTGATTTCATGTGTTCTTTTGATGTGTCCAGTCTGTTTACCAACGTACCATTAAAAGAAACTATTAATATCTGTGCAGACTTTTTATATGAAGGTAACATCACTCCACCTCCTTTTCCTAAGTATATATTTATAGAACTCATGATACTATGTACCAGTTCAGTGGAGTTTAGTTTTAACAGTGTCATGTATAGTCAGGTGGATGGGGTCCAGATGGGCAGTCCTCTTGGCCCTGCACTGGCTGATATTTTTGTGGGCTACCACGAGATGTTACTTTTTGGCAAAGTGTCGAAACCGTTTGTTTATGTCAGGTACGTCGATGACACTTTTGCAACTTTTTCAAATGAAAGTGAGGCTGTTGAGTTCTTCAATGAGCTCAACTCCTTGCACAAAGGTTTGTCCTTCACTATGGAAGTGGAGAAGGACAATTGTCTGCCTTTTTTGGATGTTTTTGTAGAGCGTAGTAGAGGGGTTTTTCTAACAAACATCTATCACAAACCAACCTTTACGGGTCTATTTCAATTGGCGTTCATTTGCTCCTGCATCAAGGAAAATTAATCTTGTTAAAACCTTGGTGTACAGAGCGCTTAAAATTTGTTCTCCTATTAGATTGGACCGTGAACTCGAGAACATTAGGGAGATTTTCCTCAGTAATGGCTATCCGGAGGCCCACATTGACTTTATTATTAGTAAGAAGACTAAGGAATTTCATTCCCCTAAAGTCCAGGGGCCTTCTAAATGTCCGGTGTATTTGAAGATTCCCTGGATTGGGGATAGGGGTCAAGGCTTAATTAAGCAGGTTAGTAAGTCGGTTTCCGGTTGTTTCCCATCAGTTGCTTTATGTAGCATTTTTCGAACTAGGTCTGTGTTTCCGTCGTTTCGCAAGGATGTATTGCCCTACATCAAATTGAGTAATTTAGTATATGAGTTTCATTGCCAGTGTGCTGCTGGTTATGTAGGGCGTACAACATTGCATTTGGAAACCAGAATCAATCAGCATGTACCTTCCAAAATACGACTTGGTAAGATAGATAAAATATGCTATCTCCCCCCCATGAATATGGAATCGGCTATCGCTCAACACTTAGTTGAGAATATAGCCTGCGCCAAGTCGTACAAAAAAGAATGGTTTAAAATTATTCATACAGCCGATTCCAACAATAATTTGAAGATTTTGGAATCGGTCTGCATAGGATTAAGGAAACCTTCTCTCTGCCGGCAGAAGGAATTTGTAAAGTCTCTTAATCTGTTTGGGGATACTTTATTTTAACTGTCCCTCACTTATTTATTTACACGTTATTTCCCCACCCCTCGATACAAGTATATACACTTGTTTGTTATTTTAACGTGTTCCCACTTTTTGCTCTTTAGTGTCGTTACTATTCTTTCGTTAATTATCCAACGATTGTCTCCTGATGAGATGTTGGTTGAAAGGGCCTTAGAGACTTTTAAAATTAAAATCAATACATTCCTTGTTTTTAAAATTATATATATATATATATATATATATATATATATATATATACATACATACACGTACATATAGATATAGATATATATATATATATAAGCAATATACGTACATATAGATATATATATATATATATATAAGCAATATATATATATATAAGCAATATATATATAAGCAATATATATATATATATAAGCAATATATATATATATATATATATATATAAGCAATATATATATATAAGCAATATATATATATATATATAAGCAATATATATATATAAGCAATATATATATATATATATAAGCAATATATATATATATATATAAGCAATATATATATATATATATATATAAGCAATATATATATATATATATATATATATAAGCAATATATATATATAAGCAATATATATATATATATATATATATATAAGCAATATATATATATATATATAAGCAATATATATATATATATAAGCAATATATATATATATAAGCAATATATATATATAAGCAATATATATATATATATAAGCAATATATATATATATATATATATAAGCAATATATATATATATAAGCAATATATATATATATATAAGCAATATATATATATATATAAGCAATATATATATATATATATATAAGCAATATATATATATATATATAAGCAATATATATATATATATATAAGCATATATATATATATATATAAGCAATATATATATATATAAGCAATATATATATATATAAGCAATATATATATATATAAGCAATATATATATATATAAGCAATATATATATATATATATAAGCAATATATATATATATATATAAGCAATATATATATATATATATATATATATAAGCAATATATATATATATATATATATATATAAGCAATATATATATATATATATATATAAGCAATATATATATATATATATATATATATATATATATATATATATATATATATATAATAAAAAGGCTTAAACACTAATATTCCATGGTCATAATTTATTCCATTGGAATCGTAAATACGATCCAATTCATCAGACCTACAAATTCAAAAAGAAAACAGAAAAAAACCCACTCCGGAAATAAAAATAGAATTTAGAGTAGGTACCTCCACTTTTTCGCGGGAAAACAGCATAGCGTAATAAACAAATGACACAAACTTACCGAAAATAAATTTTTATCGTCAAAACGCTTATGTTATTATTAAGATGAAAGACCAAAGTGTATTTTAATTATTTTTTGATATTTTTTAATATTTTTTAACACGTTCGAAATTTTGGTTAAAGTTTTCTTTTTTTTACGTCATCGCGGTGCTGTAAAAATAACATTGTTTTTTTTTTGCGCTTTTTTCCCGTTGAAAACCCATTGATTTGGAAAGTAATTGTCCGATTTTAATGAAATTTTCAGGACTTATTCACCTATGAATGAAATTATTTTTGAAATATTTCTTTTTCGTAAATTTTAGTAAAAAATATTTTTTTTTTTTAATATGTTACACCCCACTTACTTATTTTCCCGAAATTTCGTTCAATTCTTTTTATTTCCTTACAATTTTTTTTTGTTTAAAGTAAGAGTCATTGGAGATGGTAAATCACCTACTTTTTTTTTTCTAATTTGTTCCAACTATTTTAAAATGAGCTTTGAATAGAAAAATAATGAATCCAATAAAACTATGATATTACTTAATTAGAAAAGCTTTTAATTGCTTTTGTAAATAAGTAATATTAAGGTCATTATTGCCTGAAGAAATAAATTTTTTCTGATGAATAATTAAATTTTACAAGAATTTTTTATTTGTTTTACATTTTGATTATAATAATTTATAATAGTTTAAAAATCGTGCAAAACTGTATTAGCTTATTTCCTTTTGATAATTAGTAATTAAGTAGACACAAAATTTACGAGTTCAAAATTGCCAAGTTTAATAAATTTAGTGATTCCACTTTTTTTTCAAATAATTTTTTATGTTGTATTTTTCTACTTAATACATTCCTTATTTCCATGTACAGTAGACTGAAATTGCCATTATTATAAAAAGAGTTTTGTCCCTTTATTCTAATAAATAGACATAACAGTAAAACTAAAAATAAAAGGGTTCACTCAGATTTCTAGTAATTTTCATTTATGGTCATCCGTAGTAGCTGTCATCACTTGTCAATCAACACGTGGATCAAGTATCGGATCAAAATTACGGTACCAATCGTTAATAATTCGTTGTATATTTCTTTTTTATGCTATAATTAAGTAATATTTTTTTTAAATCAGATTAATT
>CAWVQA010000043.1:30000-80000 GCA_963932145.1 Acanthosepion lycidas
ATACATATATATATATAAGCAATATACATATATATATATATATATATAAAGCAATATACATATATATATATAAGCAATATACATATATATATATATATAAGCAATATACATATATATATATATATATATATATATATAAGCAATATATATATATATATATATATATATTATATATAAGCAATATACATATATATAAGCAATATACATATATATATATATATATAAGCAATATACATATATATATATATATATATATATAAGCAATATACATATATATATATATATAAGCAATATACATATATATATATATATATATATATATATATATAAGCAATATACATATATATATATAAGCAATATACATATATATATATATATATATATATAAGCAATATACATATATATATATAAGCAATATACATATATATATATATATATATATATAAGCAATATACATATATATAAGCAATATACATATATATACATATAAGCAATATACATATATATATAAGCAATATACATATATATGTATATATATATGTAAGCAATATAAATATATATATATATATATATAAGCAATATACATATATAAGCAATATAAATATATATATATATATATATATAAGCAATATACATATATAAGCAATATAAATATATATATATATATATATATATAAGCAATATACATATATAAGCAATATAAATATATATATATATAAGCAATATACATATATAAGCAATATAAATATATATATATATATATATAAGCAATATACATATATAAGCAATATAAATATATATATATATAAGCAATATACATATATAAGCAATATAAATATATATATATATATATATAAGCAATATACATATATAAGCAATATAAATATATATATATATAAGCAATATACATATATAAGCAATATAAATATATATATATATATATATAAGCAATATACATATATAAGCAATATAAATATATATATATATAAGCAATATACATATATAAGCAATATAAATATATATATATATATATATATAAGCAATATACATATATAAGCAATATATATATATATATATATATATATATATATATATATATATATATAAGCAATATACATATATATGTATATATATATATGTAAGCAATTATATATAAGCAATATATATATATATAAGCAATATATATATATAAGCAATATATATATATAAGCAATATATATATATATATATATATATATAAGCAATATATAAGAAATATATATATATAAGCAATATACATATATATATATATATATATAAGCAATATACATATATATATATATATAAGCAATATACATATATATATATATAAGCAATATACATATATAAGCAATATACATATATAAGCAATATATATATATAAGCAATATACATATATATATATAAGCAATATATATATATATATATAAGCAATATACATATATATATATATATATATATATATATAAGCAATATACATATATATATATATAAGCAATATACATATATATATATATATATAAGCAATATACATATATATATATATATAAGCAATATACATATATATATATATATATATATATATAAGCAATATACATATATATATATAAGCAATATACATATATATATATAAGCAATATACATATATACATATATATATATAAGCAATATACATATATATACATATAAGCAATATACATATATATATAAGCAATATACATATATATGTATATATGTAAGCAATATAAATATATATATATATATATATAAGCAATATACATATATAAGCAATATAAATATATATATATATATATAAGCAATATACATATATAAGCAATATAAATATATATATATAAGCAATATACATATATAAGCAATATAAATATATATATATAAGCAATATACATATATAAGCAATATAAATATATATATATATATATATATATAAGCAATATACATATATAAGCAATATAAATATATATATATATATATATATATAAGCAATATACATATATAAGCAATATATATATATATATATATATATATATATATAAGCAATATACATATATATGTATATATATATATGTAAGCAATATATATAAGCAATATATATATATATATAAGCAATATATATATATAAGCAATATATATATATATATAAGCAATATATATATATAAGCAATATATATATATAAGCAATATATATATATATATATATATATATAAGCAATATATAAGAAATATATATATATAAGCAATATACATATATATATATATAAGCAATATACATATATATATATATAAGCAATATACATATATAAGCAATATATATATATATAAGCAATATATATATATAAGCAATATACATATATATATATAAGCAATATATATATATAAGCAATATACATATATATATATAAGCAATATATATATATAAGCAATATACATATATATATATAAGCAATATACATATATAAGCAATATACATATATATATATAAGCAATATACATATATATAAGCAATATACATATATATAGATATATAAGCACTATACATACATATACACTGCGTGCCAAATTATTATCGAGATAGATATTTTTCTAATATTTCAAAAACCATCCAATCAATTCACACAAAATTTTCACACAATCTTGGCAACACAGACCTGCGCAATCACTGCATTTTAGTACTGATCTATGCAATGTAAACAAACTAGTGCCATATTTGTTATCAGTGTGGTGATTTCACCGTGCCGAATTATTAGAAAAGTGTAAGAAAATAGTGAAAAGATTGTCCTTAAAAGCAGTTAAATGATGCTGAAAAGAACACTATCACCTCAGAACTCTCAACAGGTAAATCTACCCTAGAAATTTCTAAAATGATAGGGAGGTGTCATCAAACAGTGAAAAAGTTCACCACCGACCCTACACAAGTACGCAAAAGGGCAGATAAAGGCAAGCCGAGGGTTATTTCACGTTCTCTCATGTCATGACTTAAACGAGAGGCCACAGAAACCTCGAACTTACCAGTCAAGAGCTTTTCAGTCTCATTGGGGATCCTACTGTGTCTAAAAGTACTCAGTGTCCGTATCTGAGGGAAATAGCAACAACAATCAAACCTGTATCAAAACCTCCATTGACGAGAAATCACATTCAAAATCGATTGAAATGGGCTGAGGACAATATGAAGATTGACTTCTTCAAAGTTTTGTTCACAGACGAAACTCGAGCAACATTTGATGGGCCAGATAGTTGGTGCAAAGGCTGGGTTATGAATGGACAGAATTGCCATCAGCGTTTGAGATGCCAACAAGGTGGTGGAGGCATAATGATCTGGGTTGGTATTATTGGAAAAACATTAGTGGGCCCATGGAGAGTACCAGATGGCGTCGAAATGACTGCTGATGCATACATATCGTTTATGAAGGTGCATCTTGAGCAATGGCTGAAAAGGCAAAGATTTGCCTTCAGAAGGGCCACTGATTTTATGCAAGATAATGTTCCCTCACATGCTGCTCACAAGACTACTGAATAGTTAGGCTTCGATGGACCTCGAAAAATGAAGTGGCCAGCAAATTCTCTGGATTTGAACCCAATTGAAAACCTTTGTAGCATCATGAAGCGAAGGCTGTATGCCAACGGACGACAATTCAGGAGCAACGCTGAGTTGTGGGAAGCAATTCTTGACCTATCTCACGGCATTACAGCAGATGACATCCTACAATTAACAAATTCTATGGATCATCGACTTCAAATAATTTCAAAACAGGGAAAGTACATTCCCTATTAATTTGTTTAAAACTGAGCCTTTGTTTGTATCTGTTATTATTGGTTTATCTTATTTATTAGCTTCTTTTGATCATAAACATTCATGTGCAACATAAATAAACATTTTGTTTGCAGTTTTTGAAATATTAGAAAAAAAGTTATCTTGATAATAATTTGGCACACAGTGTACATAAGCAATATTCATATAATCTATATACATATATATATATATATATATATATATATATCCTATGATCTTTTATCAATTCACTTGCAGGACGAAATCTGGCAATGTAAAAATCTGTTATAAAACACAATACATGAAAGCATTCTTCTTTCATCTGTTACTTCTATTATACAAGGGTGTGTTGAAAGCTTCATAGGCTGACTATGAAGGAGTGATGCTAGAGCTGTGAAATCATGCATACATTAATTTCAACTCTTCTTATTAATAACTGCATTGCTTCTTTCCAGGTAAACTGACATCTGACTTTTCAAAGAAGACTTCAAATGTAACTAATAGCGACTTCTCTTGAAAATGGACCAAATTTGGCATTGTGGTGCTATCAAAGACTTGCAGAAAAATCGTTTAGCCTTCAAGGACATTTATGCTGATATGGTTTCTAGATTAGAGGATAATGCTCCAGCTTTATCAACAGTGCAAATGTGGGCAGCTGAATTTAGAAAGGGAAGAGAAAGTCTTGAATATGACCCAAGGTCTGAACGTCCTGTAGCTGCCACCACAGATATAATATTCATTGTGCTGATGGATGACAGCTTATTGACTATACATTAAATAGCCAATGCAATTATCCCTTGAGAGAGTTGAGAATATTGTACACAATGAATGGCTTGACAAAAGTTTCTGCTTTCTGGTGGGTGTGATATCTTCTGACACCTGATCAAAAGTGCACCAGTTTCATCACATCATGGGAAAATCTGACATTGTTTCAGGCAAATCCGGCTGGTTTCCTTGAATGTTTCCTAACCCAGGATAAGAGTTGGGTTCATCACTTTGAGACAGAGACAATCCATGCAAAGGAAACACATTTGCTCCAAAGAAGGCCAAAGTCATTTCAATTGCAGGGAATGTATTGTGTTTATGTTTCTTCAAAAAGGCCACACCATCAATGGAGAGTAGTATACCAACTTGTTGAGGCAGTTATGAAAAACCCTCCCTATTCTCTACATTTGATTATCATCTATTCCCCAACATGAAAAAACACTTGGCTGGGAACCAGTATTACAGTGATGATGTCATATATACTGTTGATGACTTTTTTTAAACAACAGGATGAACAGTCTTCTTTGAACAGTCAGAAGTCAGTTTACCTGGAAACAAGCAATGCAGTAATTAATAAGAGTTGAAATTAATGCATGCAATATTTCAGTTCAAGCATCACTCCTTCATAGTCAGTCCATCATATTTATCAGACAGTTTCTACAATTAAGTCTGAGGACCAATACAAAAATAAAAAAAAAGATTAATCTCATTTTTTTTTTCAAGCTTTGATTGGGTTTTTACTTTGGGTATAACTACATATAACATTCTAGTAATTGCTCACAAGCAAATTTGTGAAAATATGTTTGTACAAAAGGTTCTTGGTTTAGTTTTCAAAAAAAAAAAAAAAAAAAAAAAAAAAAAGCAGTGTAAATTTTTACACACACCTAATAAATTGCAAAGATCCTATTGTTAACATAATTTCAACATTGAATTGTTAATTAGTACAGGGTTCATGTAGAAATACTTGTTTGTAAAAAATGGTAGTTGTTTTAAATATCTAGGTAATTGCTTTCAAAGTCTTAATCACTTTAATACAATAATTTCTGAAAAAAATCATAATCGTTCTATTTTTTTGTTAAGAATGGGAACATATAAAAAATACATCTTCCACCAAATTAAGAGTTGATCAACCCAGTAAAAGTTTCATCATAAATAAATTTAAAACATTTAAATTGAATATGTTTATTAAGCTATATCCAATATTTTTGAGTTAACTACTATAATCTTCATTTGTAAAGAGAATAGAAAGTCAATTATCCATCACATGCTTTTTGTACAAAATGAGTGTTTTGCTTCATATTTTCTATTTATATCAACCAGTAATTTAAAATCTCAACTATATATTGAAGTCAATATTTTTTGGGACATTTAAATTATGTAGTAAAAAACTTATCCAACAGATTCTTTTAAAATTATATACACTTTCAGAACATTTTAAGAAAATGAAAATTAAAAGGATAATTAGCATACATTAAAACTCAAAAAGTAAAAATATTATAAAAAATTCCTCACCACCAAATATTTGATGATTTTGACAATGTTCTCGAAGTCGTTTCATTCCTCGTGAACGTATTGTTTCTGTGTGATGAGTAATAGAACTTTTATTATTTGAAAAGAAACCATCTATTAAATTTTTTTTCTCGTCATAATCAGTATCACAAATAACAGCTCTTTCAGTAGTAAGAGGACATGAAGTGTGACTTTCAGTGTGAGATTTTGTTGTCATTAAATTATTCATTTCAACTGAGCAACTGAATTTTCCAACATTATTAAACTGAAATCCATCAACAGCCTTAACATCACTTAATTTAGATTTTTGTTGCCAATGTTCTGAATCCTCATTATTGTTTAAGAATGAAGCACTGCCATAAATAGCAAATTTTTTAAGAAGTGACTCATCTAAACTTTGAGAAGTACACAGATTTTCACTTGATGAATGATTGGAAGAAGAATCTTCAGAATAACTACAAGACATCTGGACTTGTTCAGCAGATATATAATGTTCCACAGACACATCAGATTTCCTTTTCATCAATTTATTTTTTGAACAGCTTCCATTAGAATCTTGTGAATAGTCATGTTTTACTGTGCAATAAGTAATTGCACTTTCAATGGATGTTTCATCACTATTTGTTTGCTTTACTGGACAGAAGTTAGCTTTTCTTTTTAATAAAATTCTACTCTGGTCAATAGTGTTAATTTCACTTTTTTTCTTTAATGATTCCTGCACGCTATTTTTGTCATTATTGTGATTTAAAGAATAATTTTTCCAGTAAAAATCATGCACTTCTGATAAATGTTTATCAAATGGATAGTCACAATCATGTGAAGAAGATGTGTTTGCAGAGTTACTCATCTTTTCATGCAAATCTACAGCAAAATTTTGTTCAAGGCCACTCAAAGATTCTTGTGAAAGAGCAGAGTTAGACACATTAGAAATGTGTGTGCATTCATTCAACTCTTTTGGAGGAACTATGGACGGTTTTTTGTGTTCCATTTGAAGTTCTTGTTGATGAGCAACAACATCAGCACATGATTCCAAAATGTTATCTTCTTTGTCAACTGAAGAGATTTTACTAACACAACCAAACTCATTAGGATTCTCCAAATAAGAGTTAAGGTGAGAGCACTCTCCTTCAGCATTTTCTGACATTTCAGAATTATTTACAGATTCTGAATTTGATTTTTCCATATAAAAAGTAGGAGTATGCTGTACAGTTTGATTTAACTGGCTCAATTGTAATAATTGCTGTTGCAAATGGATGGTTTGTAATGGTATTGATAAATTGGTACTGTTTAAACTTGCCCAGTGAGGAGGCAGACTGTAAAAGTTATCACTGCTTTCATAAGTGCCTCCATGGGTAGGACTTACTAATGTAGGCATTTCCAAAGTATGGTTCAGAAAAGGAGTAGCAGAAAAATTCACCTTGTTATAGTCAGCTGACACACCTGTTCCAAGAATTTGTAATAAAGGCAACTGCATATTTGGTAACACTACAAACTGAGCAGTTGAAAACTGTGATAGATTGTTTAAAACTGGTGGGTTAGATTTTTCAGCATTAGGGGACTTGTTACCATTAGTTAATCGGGAATGCACAAAACAAGATGAAGCATGTGCAAGAGAACTCTCTGTGCAACATTTTGTTTGAAACATTTTGCTTTGAGATAAAGAAACTGGACTAGTTACACAGTTGGAAGTAACTTTAGGCTGACACTCATTAGAGGAATGCTCCTTGACACTCATTAGATGAATGCTCTTTTCATTAGCAGAAGCACAACCAGTTGATAAATTTGCAGATAGTTGGGGACTTAGTCCTTTCAGGTGGTTGACAGAATTTGCTGTTACATTATCAGCAATTTGTGAATGTAGTATTCCCATTTGTTGGTGATTAGAACTACCAACAGTTAAGGGCCCGGCAATTAGTAATGGGTTACCGGCTGACTGTGTACCAAAAGTTCCTACAACATGCATAACGGGTGACTGATTCAGAGAGGTTTGTGAAATTCCAACAGTTGGAATAAGTTGAGTAATAGAATTAGTAACAGATGTCACAATAGGCAGTGACATTGGAGGTATTGATGTATTCATAGCAACAAAGGGAAATTGGTTGTTCATAAAATTTACACTCATATTTGTAAGTTGTGGATTAATACATTGAGCTATGCCTGGTAGAATACATGCATCAGTATTTGTAAATCCTTTCTCTGATAAATCATCTATATTAGCTTTTAAATTATTGCTATTTTTAGGATAATTCTTATTTATCAGGTTGTCTGCATTCTTTACAGCTGCACTCTCTGATGTTACCTGTGCAGTTTGAGCTGAAATGTCCTTATGATTGCTATTAAATGACCCATCTGCTTTAGCATCTGGAGGAGTAATTAATGTCTGTAATGTACTAGCAAAGGTAACATGTGATGCTGCTGTTACAGATGTTTGATTAATTATATTAGTATGAGGATTTTGTGGCAAGTTTGTCAAGGCAGTACCAGAAGTTACATTTTGAGAAACTGTAGAACCACAAACTATTCCATTCAGACATGAAGAACCAGCTTGTTGAAATATCAATGGTGCATTCTGTCCAGAAGTAAGGCCAAAACAATTTGTGATAGAACTTGGCATTTTTGATGTTATTGTAGTGGATACAGTAGGTGGTAAAAGATTTGTACTACTGGGAGAGAGATTAAAGTTTACCTGCAATGGTTGATTTATATGGGGAGTACCAATAATTTGTTGATTAAAAAGTACATTCATAGGCGGACTTGTTCGAATTATCTGTGCACGAGCAGCAGCAGATAATAAGTTACTAGCAGGAAAATCTGATGTTTGATTTAAAATTTGTTGCAGACAATTTGGAGTTAGACCAGATGAAGAATTACCACCACTGACAGTTAAATGTGCTGTTTGACACGTATCACAATTACTACTTTTAGAAATGATATTAGGAGTTTTTAACCAATTATTTGGCTTCAAGTTCTTGTTTATTGCTACCGCATCAAGTGATTCTGTTTCAGTTATGTTATTATCAAGATTTTGTGCAGAATTTGATTGAAATTTCAAATTTTTACATGAAGTGGCAGGAATACTATTTAGAATTGATGTTGGGGTTGTATTCAAAAACTCAGTTTTTGCCACTACTTGAGGCAATAAACAAGTGTTTGGTATTGGACAATTATTTACATAGTCAGGAGAATCTCTGTTTGAGGATTGCTCAGATTTAACATTTGACTTCAATGTAGATGACATTTTCAGTTGTGAAGACAAAAGTTTTCGGTGGCCAGTGGAAGGCAAACAAATAGAAGTTTTAGTCTTGCTCTGAGCAATTATTTTACAAGGAATAGTGGAGTTACTCTCAGAGACAGTGAAAGAACTGAGAGATGGAGAGGATGACTGATCTGGCTGATGTACTAAATTTTCTTTTCCAAAAGTTACAACTGATTTTTGAGGAGATAGTGAAAAATCAAAATTAGATTCGCCAAAGTCATCAGATTTAATTGATGAAGTAATGGAACCATTAACTATTTCTGTTTGTTGGGCAAGATATCCAGCTGGATTGTCTAAAAAAGAAGCAGAAACATATTTTGGGGAAGGGCTACTCTTAGTCATCAATAAAGATGTTTTACCTTTAATATTATGGCATTTCTTTTTATCCTTTTTATTACGAGCTCGTTTTACCTTGCAATTTAATATAGGGTCAGGAGAAGCAAACTCTGTGATAGGACAAAACAAATTAGTGGAAATATTATTTGTATAGATTCCTGATAAGGAGTTTTGATTTACAAGTGGAGATGCAAACTTTTGGTTTCCAACTGTTTGCATATGAAATAACATAGAGTTTGTCTGATTAATTTGAGGATAAAAACCAGTTGGTGTGGCCAAAACTGCATTTCCAGACAGTTGCATGTTTAGAGCAGCAGCAGTTGCAGTATTAACCTGATTCTGATATGGGCTAAAGGCAGGATGGGTAGCAGAAAGGGGGTTGAGAGATGATGGCTGTAAAATTAAAGGATGTTTTAATTGATCAGGGGGAAAGACAGTTTGGATAGTGAGTGGACTAGGCTGAAGGCCTAGCGTTGCAAAGGGTGAATGGGTTTGTAAATTCAAAATTGGATTTTGAACATTATTCTGATGATTGTGATCGATGTTAATATCAACTTTGCTTGACCCTTGAAATATTTCATTTATTTGGTCAGGAAAAGTTTTTTTATTCATATCTTTTAATCCATCTATTTGCACCTGAGGCTCAATATTATTTTGCTGTAAATTTACAATAAAAGGAGATTTGCTGGCTTGATTTGATGCCAATGTTTGTTGGATATTGGCATTTTGACTAAAAGACTGTAGCAATGTTGACTGAGAATTATTGCCTATATTTTCAGTTTTTGTATTAAGCACAGTTGAGTTAAATGAGGATGCCCGTTTCAGTTTGTCTCTTTCTGCAATGAGCTGAGAAACCAAGATTTCATCATATGGACTATGATGATTCTTCTCTTTTGTTTTCTTGTTGAATTTTGAACCTAAAACAATAAGAAAAAAATAATTTAAAAAATTAATTTAAAAACAGCATAATCAGGCAACTTTTCTGACTGTACCTATCTACACAATTTGTTTTTATTAAAACATCAATGTTAAAAAAATCCTAATTAGATAAAATAATGTCAATTTTAAAAACAATTTACAAGTTATTTTGCTTCAATGCCACAAAAATGTAAGGATACAGTAAGATTAAAAAATGTATATATCTTGGATAAAACATTTTTAAGCCATTTCTCAAAAGAAAATTACAAAATGTGATCACAGGTATGATAGATTGCAAACAATAATATATAAAAATTATACATTTTGACAATTATTAGAGGGGCCAACTTTCAGCATCAAATTTATAAGGTGCCAAAATCAACAAAACAATGATTTCACCCAGACAAGCTGTTCTAGAAAAATGTTTTAAATCTAGACAGAAGTTTGCTCACAAAATGAAACTTTTGTCACAATCTTGTGATCTGTAGAAAAAATAATTTTTTTTTCTTAAACTGTTTAACTGAACTGCTGTCATGAAAGGTAATTTTAAGGACATAAAAAAAAGCAATTTTAAAAAAGTAATATTGACACTCCTATAACATGAGTGAATCTGGCTGCTATTAGGTCATAAATTATATGAAAGCAAATTTGAATGCTGCATCTGACATACTTTGAAGATCTCAAAGCAGAATGCATCTTTTTGCATTTTGGCCCAAATGTAAAATGCATAAAACATACCAAAGTATGAAAATACATAAAATTGCTTATATTTTTGTAACCTTATTGTCAACAGGTTCCAAATGTATACATGCAATATTCTTGGAATGCCAGCAGCTCATTGAAAGTCTTATTTAGCAAAATGCAAAAAAAAAAAAAAAATACAGTGAAATTTCAGGATTCTCTGATTTTAAAACTATTAAAAAATACAGATTTTGTCTGGAAATGCAAAGCCAAAAATGAAGAAAGCATTCATGGGATAGGACCAGTAATCAAGACATTGCTACTCAAGCATCTACCAGACCTTCCTACCACCTTCAATAAAAACCTGATGAATTTCCACTTCGCAATGAATGCTTCCCAGCATATCACAGTGAGCATTGCAATGACACAGATCAGAAGTGAAGGAAAGTTTCTACAAGGACCTGAACAATCTTGTGAAGACTGTATCCCAGCATACACTCATACTGCTGGGTAACTTCAATGAAATAGTAAGTACTAACTAAACAAACTGGAAGTGTGTACTGGGACCATATGGTACAGGCAACATGAATTCCAATAGCCTGCTACTCCTGAGCCTCAGCACAGAAAATAACTTGATAATCACCAACACTGTTTAGATAGGCTGACAAGTACAAATCAACTTGGATACAGCCAAGATCCAAGGAGTGGCACTTGTTTGTTATTTGTTGCTAGATGTGATGGTAGAGACTTCAGGACTACTAGGGCCATGTGAGGAGCAGAATGCTGGACTGACCACTAACTTGTCAGGTCAGCCATCATGCTCAACATTGCCACTACCCATAAGAAGAAACCCAAGTTTGTCCAGCCATCATTCAACAGCCAAACTCAAACATTCAAGTCATCAAGAGAACTTTATGAGTAGCCTGGATTAAAAGATGACTACACCTAGATGACTCATTTGAAGTTTGAACCAACAATGGGACCAATTCTGCTTGATGGTGAAAGAAGCAGCACAGATGACACTTGACCCAAAGAAGAGAGTGCACCTGGACTGGTTCAATGAGAATGAAGCCATCAGCCAGCTCCTGAATGAGAAGTAGGTGTTTCTTCCACCTCAAGGCAAGTCTGCTTCAAACACCTCCAGTGCCTCTTCCAAGCTAAATGCAAGACAAATGGTGGAAGAAAAGGCAGAGAAAATTCAGTTGTATGCTGACACTATGAACTCTGAAATGTTTTTTTCAGCACCATCAAGGCAGTGTATGGACCATCTTGGCCAAGCACTACCACTTTCCTGTGAATGAAGGGCACTGCTGAAGGAGAGGTAAACTATTAAAGAAAGATGGAGGGAGCACTTCAGCACCTTTCTTAACAGACCCTCCACTCTCAGAAACAAAGCCAAAGACCAGATCCCTCAGAGACCCACACTAGACATGATCTTCCACCTAGCCTGGAAGGGGTAAAAAAAAAACAAAAAACAAACAATAAAACTAGTGGCTCTTAGCACCTTCCACAACCTCATCTGCAGCATATGGGAGGAAGAGGACATGCCTCAAGAATTCAGAGATGTCACAGTTGTCTCCCTCTACAAAACCAAGAGGTAACAAATTTGACTGTGGCAACTAGTGAGGTACAGCTCTCCTGTCTAATGCTGGCAAGATCTTGGCATGTGTCATCATCAAATCACCTAATTTCCAATATCTCCGAAAGGAATTTACCAGAAGCTCAGTTGTGACACTATTTAGCTATGGTAATTGGCTAACTAATTAACCATAGAAATTAAAAACGGAAAATACTTAAGCCGAGAAAGAGCTATATCGAAAGAGAGACTGAGCGACATTAAAAAAGAAGAATTTATTTTATTTACAAAAGAAAGATACTTTTCGCAAAAGACAGAAAATCAGTAAGAAAAAAGCGTGTCCGAGTCTGCCAAAAACTATTGACGTCAGACATAGCATCTCAAAAATGAGCATCTGGTAATTAGAGAATTTTAAGACATGAGAAAAATAAAAAATTTAATTGTTGGGTGGGCACGGCCACCCAGTTGAAGGTGGACCAGCGGAGAACCCAGATGTCGGGTTTTTTGACAGTGATTAATGATTCGATAGAGGTCCGGGCTAAGTGGATTTGGGTGTCCCCAAAATTAAGATGTGATAAGAATTATTCGGCAATCTGGGATTTGTAAATGTTTTGGCTGAAGGAAAAGGAAAAAGAAAAAAAGGATTTTGTAAACAAAATTTTTGATAATAATTCTAAGAGGGACAGTCTAGCTACACCCACACTGCCGGGAGATCATTGGCCAACTGGTAGCATGGGTGATAGGCGGAGGTGAATGTATGAGAAAGACAGAGAAGTTGTTAACACCCACTGAGGAGATTGGTATGAGATACCAATGTGAGAGAGGAAGAGTCTGGGGAAAGGGGATACTCTCCTCTGACCTTCCCTCATGGACGAGGGAGAAACCTCCAAAATGGAAAGTGATTAGTCATCCAAAAATGGGAAGTAATTAATTTTCCTGGCCTAAGAACAAAGAGAATTCCTGTTGGGAATTGAGATTATCAAAGAACCCAAACCACGTCAGGCCTCCCACCTTGAATTTGGTCTGTATCCATATAAACAAATGTCTCGAGGCAGCTGATCAGAGTTTCAGCAGAGTTTTCACAGAGTTCACAGTTCCATACAGTTCAAGTTTGGAGTTAGTTGGAGACCAGCCTCGCAGAAGCTGACCGAAAGATTTCCACGTCCTTTCGACTTAGTCTTCCTACCAAAAGCAAGTTTTATTGACGAACGACTTAAGATACCATAACTCGCTTAAGAAATGCAAAAAGTGTCACGAATCCATAGGAAAGGTATCACCTTTACCCCGGATTCAGCTTGCACTACGGCTCAACGCCTTAATTGATTTTGTCTAACTAAGATCAAATTCACAACGTGGATAGGTTAGACTTGAGATCAAAGTAGTTGCTTCGGTAACCAGATGTTGGAAGTGAGCTGGGAACGACAAGTTGGTATCGAACCAGGAACGACCAGATCAACTAGGACACAGGCTGGTGGCAGCGACAACAAGTGAACCCCAGATGCTGGTAGAAGAAACATTTACAGCTTCGTACCACAACTGGGAGTTGACCACAGGCTGACAGCGCAATGTCATATATTGACGTCGAGACCAGTGGACATCACATATTGGTGCTGGCACTGTGACCACTGGCAAGGTGTCACACAGTGTAGATTCCATCCACGTCAAAGTACAATTGACATGATCGTTGTAGTCCATCAGTTGTGAAAGAAATGCAGATAACAAAATCTGGATTAGTATAAAGTCTTCATCAAACTAAGGTGTCTGATACTGTCAACCAACCCTGATCCATCTGTTTTATGACTGGTCTGGTATTCTCTGGAGAATTCTCTAGTGCTGTTAAACCTCTTCACTTGCATTCTTAACCACACTGTCAGTTACAGAAGATGGAGTACATCAAGCATAAACTGGAAAGTCTCTCTTTGACCACCGTTGTCTCAGTGCAAAATTCAACACAATTTGCCAATGATTGTGCTCTCACGGAACAAATGGAATCTGCCCTCCAGCTCACTGTCAACAAGTTTGCTGAAGTGTCCCACCCATTCAGCCTCACAATCAGGTTCAGAAAAAAAAAAGAAGTGCTGTTCCAGTATAACCCTCCCACACAGACTGCAATCAATCGATCTACATTGAGGGAACAGAGCTGAAAAATGTGGAGGAATTCAAATATCTTGGAAGTATCTTTTCCAACAATGGCTCCCTCAACAAAGAGATCAACACCAGGGTCTGCAAATCAAGAGCAGACTACAAGCATGTATATTAAATCCATATATTCAACAGTCCACTAAGCTCACCAGCCTTCTTTATAGATGTGAGACCTGAATCCTGTATAGAAGGCACATCAAACTGTTGGAGCACATTCACATGTGAAGCTTGTGCTCTATCCTGGGCAATGAATGGTAGGATAGGATCACAAACCTTGAGGTCCAAGACCATGCAGAAACCACTAGCATTGAAGCCATGATCCTGAAAGCCCAACTCAGATTAAGAGCAGTGTTATTCAGACACTTACAGAATCCCGAGACAACTCCTCTATTGCAAGCTAAGGGAAAGAAATAGTGTAGAGATAGTGAACCAGAACAAGAGTCAAATGGCAGAAATGGTGAACAAGAATTGTCTTATTCTCAACAAAAGAGAGTTCATCTTTGTAGGAGTTTAAATTGAGAGAAGGTGAGTGCATCATTCTGTCAAAAAATACCCTTCTTTGTTGTCCCACAAGAAATTAGGTCATTAGTAACTTTACATAATATTATCATAGTTGGACAGAATTGAAGAGGGACATCTGAGTGTGTTAGTGCTCCATTCTGAGGTGTAACAGAGAGAGATATATGAGCGCACACACGCAAATATAACTTTTATTGACTGATGGAAACAGTGTTTATATATCAAAGTACAATTTGGGTTAAGATGTATGTTTACCGATGCGAAACACGATATCAGGGCAGGAGGCGATCTTTTAAACCTGGGTCACTAGTAAACAATGGGGATGGGCATGATACTTGGTTTTGTTTAACAGTATTTGTTTTGATTAAAAGGTTGAATCAATGTTTAGATATCCCAAAGTATAATTTTGGTGAAGCAAGAACTCGTGATTGAGATAAGGTAAATAATTGGAGAATAGGTTTACATGTCAAGGGATAGTTTTTGGCAGTTGTGGTAGCTGCGTGCCAGGCCAAGGGTCAATTGTGATCAGCTGATCCTCTTTCTATATTAACTCAAGATTTTGCTAATAAAGCAGAGTCGGGAAAAGAGACTGTAGTCAAGAGAGTCACGAGACTAACATTGCAGTGAGTTGAGAGATTTGCGGGAGAATTTTGGAGGAGAGAGAGGAGACTAACCCGTTCCAAGAAGTCTGTATGAGACGGGACTATTAGTCATAAACCTACCCCAGGCGATTCAATACGCGTTTATCACACACAAACCCTCTCTCTGTTGGGAATTTGCTGGATGCATTTTGTCTTTATCTTTTCTCATTTATGTTAAATGTTTTTATTCTCCCTGTAACCTCTGTTCTGATGTTATCTTCTTATATGAAAGACGTCAATATTTCCCCCATTGTTGTCTGGCTTCTGCAGATATTTCTTGTTTTATTTTGCCACATTCTAAACTTCCTACCGCCAACTCTCACAGCCGTGTCCACATCCCCAGTCGACTGTGAACGTATGGACAACACCCCGCTTACTGGATCTAAAAACTAACACAGTGTGGGCAGCAAGCAGGACTTGACCAGTTGACCGGTCGAAATAATCTACGGGTACTCAGGGAGCATACGGCCAGTTACCCTTAAGTTCGAGTGGATACCTCAACCCAAAGATGCCGGAGGTTGAGGGGCTGGGGACAAAGTGGTAGGGAGGTGCCTATATGTTTAGTATGCTTATCATCTGGGCAAGTAATCTGGGACTCACGATTATCATCATGGAGATGAAAGGTGTCTTCCATCAGGGTACATCATATGATATGTGCAGTTGTGGTAGGAGGAAGGAAGGAATGAACGAATGACAAAGTGAATACAGGGAAGAAAATAATGATAAATACTAAGAAACCAGTGTAGAGAGAAGAAACGCCCAATCTGAAATTTCATCCCAAAACAAAGTCGCTAATTTCTTTTGACCACAAGGTTATTTCAGTGAAATGGGAGACAAAGTTGACTTAAAACTCATCCCAGAGTTTGATTTTGATGCCTCTACTTCTGTGATGGAATAGGTGGAAAAAGTAATTTGTTGCCTGTCCGAAGTGAAAGCAGTCAAGCATGTGATTCCTTAACGACTGACTAGCAGTGCATTTGCTGTATAATAACAGCTTAATGATAAAGAGAAGGAAGATCCAGCTAGAATCAAGGCTGTACTCTATAAGGCATTTGCCATTGACGCCTGCATTGCCTACAAACAATTTGTGGCATGGACTCTGCAACCAGGTGAAACTGTAGACGTTTATTGGGCCACAATGAAGAAGCTGGTGGCCCTGTTTGGCAGACTACCTGAACGAGCGTTAGCATACGTGTTCTTAGCAGAGCTCCTGATTAGAGTAAAGCAACTTTTACAGGCAAATTCTTATGTAGACTTATGTAGCTAGTGCTTGACGAATTATTGGACCAGGCCAGAACTATCCTGAAAGATGTCTCCGCTTTATAGGAATCTATCATTACGGCTCCACAAGGAAACCAAAGTAGTGTTAGATCTTCCGGGCTCACATGCCAGCAAATTGCAGGAATGGCGACAGCATAGATCTAATGTCTCCTTCCTAGATTTGAGAAGGGCCTATCTGAAATTTTGTCCTAAAACAGAGTCGCTAATTTCTTTTGACCACAGAAAGCATGGTAGGCCACAGAAACCAAGGCCAACAAGGCCCACACTGAAATAGCACTCAAGCAGATTGACAAGTGCACACAGAATCAAACATGATGGTGGGCCCTGGTGCACAAAGCAACATGGACAAACTCATGTGAGAACATCAATGAGGCCTGTGTAAAAAGAAAGGCAGTAATAGAAGCACACAAAGCACAAGGTCAGTTTCCCTGTCCCCATTGCAAACATCTTTGCCATTCACACATTGAACTTTACAGTCACCTTCAAGTTCACTCCTGCACAGAGAGGTCATTGTCTGACAGACCACCAGTCAAAAATAAAGATTTAATATTTGGGATTTATCAATAAATTTGATCAAGTAGTACATATTAATTTTCCCAGATTTTTCTGAGAGGGTCACCTGTGGTCATTGGTTAATTTGAATGGAATGACCCAATAGCATTTTTAAATAAATAAAAAAAAAAACAGAATCAAAAAAAAAAAAAAAAAAGTAATGACAAAACATTATTAAAATTAACTTAACATTTGTAATAAGAAAAAATAGAAAAAATATGATTAATAAATTATTTCTTGAAATCAATTAAAATGTTACATATCAGTATGAAAAGTGTGGCAAAAATTCAATGTACTTTTTTATTTGTTAGAAACAGAAATATAGATTGCACAAAAATAATTAAAATTTATCATTAGTCTGTTTGCTTTTATGAATAAAAATTTCATAAAAGAAGAATATCAACTTTAAGTGAAAAATGTTAAATTAACTTCCAAGTAACAACACTAAGTTCCCTAAATTATATATTTTTTTAGTGAATTTCACACAAAAAGTTTGTTTTTGCAATAAAAATTTAAGATAATATAACAAGTATGAAATAAATAAATAAATCTTATACTTCAAATTAAGTTAAAATTATTCCAAATGTAAAAAGTAAAAAGTTCTTAAACCAACTACAGCAGTAAACTACTGCAAACCCAAACTAAAACTAAAAATCTTTGCTCCCAGTGAGGCCTCCAGTTCTGGGCAAGAGTTGTATTATCATTTGGCCTTTAGTAAAGAACTCCATGTATTAACTGCAGAGAAACATTCACAATTTTATGCTAAAAATTATTATTGATTTTGCCTAAAAGGGAAAATATTTTATGCACTTCTTTTTTTGCAAATGAGTAGTAAAAGTAAGAGCAAACAAACAAAAAACAACAGTGTATGCAAATGAATAATCAGAGCAAAGACAAATTTGTTTTAAAGCTTTGGAATATTCCTGCAGTTTATTATAAACTGAACATCAGTTTCTCAATAGAACTGATACCTCTTATATAAAAGCCAAATTCTTAAATAATCTAGACAATTATGATTTATCAACCTGTTTTGCTAAAAGTATGGGTTAGACTCAACTGTAATTATATGAATACTTCTCTTTGTTGGTTAACTGTATAAAAACAGATATTGACTGCTGTTTTGTGTAGAAGGTCAAAGGTTTTGTAACTAATTATTAATCCTTAACTATAAGTGACAAGTGTTCCCAAGTTGGCTAGCAATAAAAGGATACATAGCAAGATATTATCTTGCTATATGTCCTTTAGTATGCTATCAACATGAAAATAGTGGCTTGCAGACAAGCAAAGTCAGTTTGGGCCTGAAAATATGAAATATGCTTCGTTTTACTGTTAACACATCATAGACAATTTTATGATGGTTTTTCATATGTAAACCCTCAACATTATATCCACTATCTCCAGATGAATGAAGACAAAGTGAGATGGGACAAAATCCCCTAATGGAGATTTTGTCCCATCTCACCTTGTCTTCAGTCATTGACTATTCTAAAGTTTCAGAGTATTCATTTTGCCTATGTTTATTATCCATACATTCAACTTCAGACATTTCATCCTGTAAAAGGTGGGTTTTGTTTGACGAAATCATCATTTGAAATATTAGTAGACATTTCTTCATTATTTCTTGTCTTGTCTCATCACTTATTGGATCTGCATGGGTAAAAATGCTACCCACATTTCTTCTTATTACAATAGTGTTGTTTCCTTTATGCATTATGAAGTTTGCCTTTTCAGGAATTGATTCCTTATTCTTTTTTTTTACCACATTCTTTCATCAGCAGAATATGACATAGTTAAAGGAGCTCTGATTTGCCTACCTATTAAAGCAGATGGGCTATCTAACTTTCCAGTATTTTTTCTACTATCCCATTCAATTGGTGCTTATATAGAGGGATCTTATAATGTGTACATCCTATCTTTCTAAGCAACAAGTCCTTTGTCATAAAATTCCAGAGCATTGTCAGATACCAGGGTTTTTGGTGCTCTATTTCTAGAGAATATGACTCTAGAAATTTGTTTTACAGTAGAAATATGAATAATCTCAAGCCAAACTGATAAAGAATTTGCTAATAAAGTCCTACTCCATTAATGTGTCCATATTCCTTGTGAATCCAATTTCATTGTTTCTGCTATTTAGGCCACATGTGTAGTTTACTTTTCATAAAGTTCCTTATTTCTTTAAATTTTCAGCATCTTTTAAATTGGCTCAGAAAAGCTTTTTGGCCCAAGGAATCCAAAATTGCTATAAAGAAAAAAAAAGGGGGGCCCAAAAATTAACCAGTTTTAAGTTATTAACAATTACTGATCTTTTCATAGCAAGATCAATAGTAGGTAGAATCCCCACATAGCAATGCATCTATGACATTTATTTATTATTATTATATTATACATATTGAACATTATTTGTAACAATAAGATAGTTTGGTTATTTCTTAGTTTCCTCAGAAAAGGACCTACAACATTAGTTAAAATTTTGCACTTTTACATTTTAAGTGTTTCTGTTCAGCTATAGAATAAGGTCTATATGGAGCAAAATAACTGTCAGATTGGAATAGAAATAATTTTTTTAAAAATAATACCTTGATTTGAAGGGTAATTATTTTATTAATTTACTTAGCTTTGCAAACTCAATTTTCTCCTGGTCCCAACAACCAAACCTGAGCTCAATGGGTGACTCAACATTTCATTTTTTTTCTAGTTCCTACATATACACAAGTTCCATTAAAAAATCTCATATTTGCTATTAGTTATCTTTAGTATGTTTGCATTTGGATGACATAGGTCCAAGAGTGGACATTAAATAGTTGTACTCATTTTTGATTATTTTCTTTTGACTAATGATTATATGCTATACAATCACTAAATGAATTATGGGTTGATACCGACATCAGTATTAGATGGATATAAATCGTTGTCACAGGATACAATCAACTTGCTAACTGAATTTTATAATGATGAGGATTTTAGCTGGCAGTTACCTGGTATTAAAGACTATATAATTATTGGGAACAAACAGTTCAAACAAAAATGACTGGTTTTGTGCAACTTAAAAGAGCTATATGTTGCTTTTAAAGAAAGATATTCTGATGTGAAGATAGGATCCTCAAAGTTCTGCTCTTTGCACCCAAAATGGTGTGTCATTGCCGGCTCAAATGGTACTCATTCAGTGTGTTTGTACACCACCAGAATGCAGTTCTTTTGGCAGATGTAATCAACTGGGACATAACATACAAAAATTTGATCAGCAAGGTGGTATGTGACCCAGTAAACAGAATATGCATGATGCATTTATTTGAGGAATATTAGCTGATTTAAAGTTTAATTAATCTGATCTAAAACAAATATTACTTATCTTAAGTTTAAAATATTGCAGGAATACATTTTTTAACATGGCAGTAGCTGTTTATTTAAGCTGTTGACATGGTGACAGGTGGACGTTTATCTAATGTTTTTCTATGGTGGCTATATCCGTAAAAAAATTGAATATAAAATGAACATTTTTATATAATTTTTAAATACTCCGTAATCTTAAAAATTTAGGAAAATATTGTCCATAGTCTCATGTTTTATCAGTTTGGTTTTAAATTTACTATAGTTATCACACTGATAATGAACATCAGTATCTGTGAAAATACATCAGTATGTATGAACATCAGTTACTGTGAAAAATTGGCTTGTTTATACACACCAAAAAAAAAAAATTCAGAATTTTTTTAAATACTGGGGATCCTTAAGTTGTAATAAGCTTTATAATTTATGATTAATAAATACAGTAAAAACATAATATCGCCTAACCTTAACACCATTGAATCAATTTTTAAAGATTTAAAAACTTTATAAATTATTCTAATTAAAATTTTAAAAATTAAAACAAATCTTGTAAAAATTTGTTATTCACCAAAAATATGTCTTATTATAAAAGCAATTAAATTTAGGTCATTTAAAAAAATATTCTTATAAGATACCAAAGGCCACCATATCAAGATATGAGAATGAGAAGCCTGTTTCCAAGATTATATTTAAATGTTTTATCCAAGGCTTTGTCTGGGTAAATAGGTAGGTGACACTTGAGATAAATTTTGCTATGTCAATCTCATGGATTGGCACTTTCCCCTACCAATTCCTTGCCCATATACACATCCAGACATGTGGCTGGCAATACATACAAATGGTATCAGAACCACACAGCAGATGAGTCAGTACCTAAGGGCAGACCAGAACTGACTCCCCTTAACCCAAATATTAATATGGACCAGCACCTGAAAATAATCAATAGCCATTTTGTTATTGCTTGGTCTCCAAAAACCTCCCATACATTCATTTACTCTCCCGTTCCCCTTCAAATAATTGACTTAGCAGAATGAACTTGTGTACTATCAAAGTTGTGTTTAAGATGACCAACAAGATGGTCAAAGTGGGAGGTAATCTTTATCATTAATCTAAATCCATATAATTGATTACTGGAAAGTGTAGGGAAAGAATTTAGCAGGGAGAAAGTAGCAAGAGAGAAAATTTAAAAGAATATTTTAGAACTGACTGAAAGAGAATATCTAATCTTTTTCTCAAAAAATCATGAAACTGAAATGTTAGGAGGTAAGAAAGCAACAGAGGTACTATAAACAGAAAGGAGAAAACTCTATAAGAGTCAATAAAATAAAACTGCTTCCACTGTTTACAATTTCTTTTACACTATTTTTCATCCAATACAATGCTCAAGAGCCATTCAAAGTAGTTGTTTTATGGATGTAAGAGGAGTTGTGAAGTGCAGATTATGAGGATATATAACTGTTGCCCCTAAACTTGAAATTGTTAACATTGTAGTGATCAGGGAAGCATCCTCACTGAACTGTTCCGCAAAGCAGAAACTCTTGGGGAAAAAACTATCCAAAAGGAACTTCTTATCAATGGAATACAAATAGAATGAGAATAATTCTATCCTTTTTATGTAGCATGGTGGATCCTAGCTTTGAAGGTCTGGATTGGTGGAACTAAGGAATGTAACTAATCAGAACATTTTCTATGAAAATAGTAATAGAGTCGTAATAGGCTTGCAATGTTTCATCTGTGAGAAGAAGCTGGAGGGTGGAAAATAATTCATCACCAACACAGTCATGTAAACAATTTTTAACTTTGTCAAGGCTGGAAAGACAGGATTAGGCCGCTCAGCCCAGATATGTCAGCAATACTCCATTTTTTGATCTAATCTGACTCTTGTAAAGATATAGCATGGCAGGTTTGAATCAGGTTCTTTTTAGTGCAGAATAAGGAGCTGACCATTATTCAAGCACCTTTATCAAGGAGTCATACAGGAGTTCCATTTGAGGTCATTCATCTTGACTGGAAATAATTCAGGGTTTGCTCAGTGATGACAAAAAATTACAACCTTGGTTTTTGTATTGAATGTTACAAGACAGTTTTTCTCCCATTGGGCTGTTAGAGAGATCAGCTACTAGGCTCTGGCCATCTAGATTTTTGAAGGTGCACCCATAAATGATATAGTCTGCATATATATATATTTACTAATGATCTTAAGCAGATCATTAATATAAAAAAGAAAGAAGGGTAGGACCAAGGAGAGAGCTTTGAGATGATGCTTGCAATGAATTGATGGGCTTCAGAAGCCTGGCCATTGGCAATGATATTCAAGGTAATACCTTATAAGAAGGACTTGATAATTGTAAAGACTCTTCCAGAGGTACCATAGTTGGAGAGTTTATGTAGCAACCCTCTGTGCCACATCTTATCAAAGACCTTTGAGATATATAAAGTGATCACTCTTGTGGTGAATTTATTATCAAGTTCTTCACCAATTCTGTGTGTAGGACATCCGCAGGGAACCTAGGAAGAGGGAAATTCATACTGTTTGTTGCTTAGAAGGTTGTTTCTGTTGAGGTGATCAACAACCTTCTTGTTGATGATAGAGAATTTGCTGATGACACTGACAAGGCTGATGGGGTTGATATTGAGATGAAGACCCATCTACATTCTGAAAAACATATCTTGGGGAAAAATTTTTTCTTCACACAGCAATTAAACAACTTATGATTGGGGATAGCTATGGGTTAAGGTTCTTAAGAACAACCACAGGGATTTTATCCAAACCAGTAACCTTTGTAGGCAAGGCTTTTGATCATTTTGTAATCTTTAAGCATCATAAATCTATCACAAAGTGTATACTTTGTGAAATGGAGGGGAGTTAGGGGATAACCCTTGTTTTAATAACAATTGCTATTAATTAAATTATCAGGAAGGCTTTAAATAGATTACTTAGAACTATAAAATCTGATTTAAATACCATAATTGCACAATAATATATGTTAACATATTTAACGCTTGATGTTGTAGTGAATGGAATGTTTTTTTCATTGCTCCAAGAAAGCAATGTGCGTTTTGTTTTTTTAAAGGATGTGATGATTATTTTTCATTTATTCTTATACTATACATTGTTTATTATATGATTGTAATTTTTATTATATTATTCTACATTTATTATCTTTATGCATTAGACTACCTATTAGTTTATTTTTTTAAGTCATGGTATACATTTTCTTTTTAAAATAATTAAGTTAAATTTATTATGAATATTTAATATATTATCACTAGAAATTATTATGAATAATTAATACATTGTATTTATTAAAATATTTATACATTGTCATGAATAATTGTATTTTATTTATATTTTACTTAACATTTTATTTTTTATGAAAGAGGATGTAATTTCAAATTTGTAGAAAAAGTGTTTCAAATCTTACATTTTGTTTTGTTTATTTTTGACTGATAGTTTTGTCTAGGTGATTTATAGATATATAGATATTACTACCTCTACAGTCATCTACCAGTTCAATAAGGAGATTTTCTGGTTCAAAATCATAAAAACTAATAAGTTTAGATTCATCAGTAATGATGTGAATTGTGGCTCTACAATCAACAAGTAAACCATTTCTATTACAAATGGTGACTAGTCCAATTAAAAATAGAAATTAATTTATATTTTCTGAAAAATGTTCAACATTTTTTTTTTTTACAAAATTTTCCTTTTTGCTTCTACACTAGGTACTTTTATGTCCAGGTTTATGACATGCAGAACAAATATTTTTGATTCGTGGATTGGAATAATATACTGAATTTTGAATTTTACTTCAGCAGTTAAAGCTTTTATGTACTGGCAGAACCAGGCCAGGACAAGCCTGTGTGCCACCCTGGCTCATAGCTTCAACCAAGCTTCCAGAATTTACTCTCTTAAAATAAATAAATAAATAAAAATTTACTTTTGCTCTTATTTTTATTTTGAATTGTCAGGATTTTTGTTTTGCCGTGTACTTTATGATTATATTTTTCATTTTCTTTTGGGCAAATTTCAAGGTTGTAAAAAAGTCATATATGGAGGGAATTACAAGGTCAGAAAAATTTCTTCACTGAGTAAAATAAACAAAAGTAGGGCATTTTTAAAACATTTTATTAGTAGTGTAAAATAATTAAAATTAATTAAAAAGTTTAAACAAATAAATTCCTGTAGGTTTGTCTATTACATACATTTTTTTTTTTTTTTTTTTAGAGAAGTGCAATTTTAAGAAAGCCAGATTGGAAACATACTATCTGTTGTTATGGTGCCTTGTCTTCTCACCATAAGTCTCAGTTTTACATTGTGGCTGCTTTGATATAGAGTGATTACTGAAAGTTTCAAGAAAAAATGAATCTGTGTTGTCTGTGGCCAATGGAGCTCACACTAAACTAGTTTGTGAAAATAAATACAATTTAACTGTTTTTGGTGTCTATTTTATGGCTTACTGCACTGCAACAGATTTCCCAAACAGGGCATGAACTTGACGAAGGGTCCACAGAATGCAAAGTATTTATATCATAATATCCAGAATAAATTTCTTCCTCTCATGGCAACTGCAATCAATCAAAAAATAGCTTCTGAAGTGTTGAAGTTGCATTTCTTTGCATTAATTATGGATGAAACATAAGATATTAAAAAAATGAGTTTAAATAGTTTATGATAATCCTTCACTATTAACATTATTTGGACAATTGTCCTCATCTTTGTTGCCACATTTATCACAATGTTTTGGTTGTTGTACATTCCAGCCTTCTACAAGTGGTTGGAACGTCAAACTGAACCCTTTATTTAGCTCACTGGGTTAGACTCTTCTAATTTTACGATGTCAGTTATCAGTTATTTCCTGTTAATTTTCATGTCTAATGGATGTCAGTTATCTGCAAGTTCTCCACTGCCTTAACCAGGTATTGAACTCACAACTCTTTGGGTCCTGTCACTGGACCTAATGCCTTTATCCATTGTGCCATGTGCCTTCTGTGTATGAATTTCTGGGACTTATAAACTTAATATCTTCAGCAACCATTTTTACCATTTTTTTTTTTTCATTGCGTGTTGTTTTTCTCTGGCACTCCTTATTACTGGTTCCCACATTGTATTCATTTCTATGCTTGGATGTCTCAGAAGATTTTTGTGGCCTAGCATATATGCCAATTCCTTAATTTTACAAATTTTACAATGATGTTCTTTGTCTATGATTTCAACCTGATCTCACAGAGGGCAGTGATCTCTCTCTTCTCTCCATACGTGGTCAGCCATGCCTGATTTTTTCACTTCCCTTCACGTTACAGCTTTTTGGTGTTTTTGAAGCCTTACCTTAAGGGGGTGGCCTGCCTTTCCTTTATATTTCTTTCCACAGCTGCGCAGGATGGGGTACACAGTCTTTTGTCATGTTCTCCTCTGGAGGGGGGGTCTTACTCTGGAGAGGTATCTACGAAGTGTCGTCCAGCTCTTGAAGGTTGTCCTGGTTAAGGCAGTGGAGAACTTGCAGAGGTGAATTAACAGGAGATAACTAATATCCATTAGACATGTCATGTAGAACTAGAACAGTCTACCCCAGTGAGTGAAATAAACAGTTCGGGTCAACATTCCAAGCACCTGAAGAAAGCCGGAGCGTACAACGGCAGAAACGTTGTGATAAATATGGCAACAAAGATGAGGACAATAGTCCGAATAATGTAAATAGTGTACATAATACCTCTTCTCAGAAAAATCCTTCATCTCAAATTCAAACAGAAAATATTTTCCATTACTTTAAAATGTTGAATTTTAAAAATTATCTTTTATCTGAAACGTTTCTCTATAATAAAAAAGGAATTTGTATATTAAAGACAAAAACAATTCAACAGCGTATGTATTTTATTTCCTCATTACTACCTGCTTTTCTACCTGCTGGAAGTCATTGTCATTGTTTCAGTTTTTAAAAACTCTGGTGAACCATCCGACTAATCCAACTATCGGCCTATTAACTTTCTACCTCTTTTTGGGGAAATTCCTAGAGGCCCTAATCAAATGTGAAACTGGTTCATCATTTCTCATCACAGAGCCTTTTCTCGGACATGTAATATGGCTTTTGTTTCTCCATGTCAACTGCTGATGTACTAATGATAATTGTGGAAAGAGTCTATCATGCTCTAGATAAAAACGGCGAAGCCCAGTTTTTCTCCACAAACTGAAAAGTTAGTATCTCTGGACACATTTTTGAGCTGATCCAGTCGTTCCTATCAAATAGTAAAATGAAAGTTGTCCTGAATGGCCACTCATCAACATCCTTCTGTACTAATGCAGATGTCCTCCAGGGCTCCATCCTTGGCCCTACGCTGATTTTAATCTTCATTAACAACCTTCCTGCGAACATCAGTTCTCAACTTGGCATCTATACTGATGACACTATCTTTTACTCCTGCCTCAATAGTTAGGCTGATCATTCTGACAAGGTCAAAATAGCAGCTGATGTACAAAACCTCAAGACTTTTGTTAACTGGGGCAAAAGATGGCTTGTCAATTTTAATACCTCCAAAACTAAACTATTAATCATTTGAGAGTCTCCTCTCCGCCTTCTATCAGCATGGTTGATTCTGTCCTCCAGGAAAGTGAGACATTGTGCCTTCTTGGGCTAACATTCTCAGCTGACAAAGTGGAAAGACTATACTGAATCCATTGCTAGGTCAGTTGCTAAGAAAATCAATTCACTGTTGGGTGAGACAATTCTTCTCTTCAGAATCTATCTTGCATTCTACCATTTGTCCGTGCTTAGAATATTGCTACCATATATAGTCTGATACCCCTACTATTTACCTGGAGCTCCTTGATAAGATCCAAAGAAAGATCAGCAATATTAGTGGTCCTGATCTGGCAGTTCAGCTTCAGTCACTTGCTCACTGCCATAAGGTTGCCTCTCTGCCTTTTTTTAGAAATACTTTCATGATAATTGTTTGGATGAGCTCTTAACTATGGTACCTAGATTTTATGAATTTAAGTGCAATACTCGACTGGTGGCAAGATCTCGTCAATTTACAGTTCAGCTAGCTAGATGTATCTGTAACTTCTATTATAACAGTTTCTTTTCTCGCACTTCTCACTTGTGGAACTTCCTTCCGGCTACATGCTTTCCAGCCAACTTTAATTTGCAAAAATTTAAATGCAATATCAATTGCTCTTTTCTCTTTCTACTCATTACTAATGTTTCTGTTTCTAATTCCTTCACATCCTGTAACCCCTTGCATGTTAGTGGCTGTACTGACTTGTTTGCGGTGACACTGATTTAAAAAATAAATAAATAAAAATAAAAAAATTTCTCCTTGAAGTGTATAAATCAATGAATAACAAAGAATGCATCTTAAAAACAAACCATCATAGCTTAACATAATAAAAGCAATTACATTTTTATTCAGTATTCAATTTCTTATATTGAATAAAACTAAAATTTAATTAAATTTTGTATTTTCTTACATTTGCTTTCTAACAGAGAGTGCATTAGAACCAATTATTTTACATCTCAATTCTAGTTTAGTTTTCAATTTTGTTTTAGCTCTTACACTAGAAAAAATAGTGAGTTGGAGTAAGAGAATGCAGTAGGTTGATTAATCATGGCTATTTTAATATATTATGATGATAAATTGATAGGTCTAGTAGCTGACTATGCTAAAAGAGTGATGCAATTTGTGTTTTGATATTTTGTCTGCAAGTGAAAACTCAGTGAAAACAGTTAACTCTTAACTATAAGCAAATTAGATCACTTAAACCTAAAATGATCATTAAAGGTATCAATAGTTAAATTATAAACATTTGTAATACTAAACACTTTATATGAGAACTATATGATTTTTCTTCAAGTGATTTGTCAATTTCTTTTAAAGTAAAATTTAACTAAATCGATTTAAAATTGTATTATCAGTTATGACAAGTACATCACAGATTATTGGGATTTAGTTGAAATATTAGGTTAATATAAAAGTTTCCAAAATTTCGATAAGAAAAACTTTTTATTCATAGAATTATTATTCAGTTATCAACATATTTCTAGCTAATTGTGAATTCCATCATAAAAGAACCATTCCAATTTTTACTTGATGAATTCTTTGAATAATTTTTAATAAGTGATATTTTTAAGTAGACAATGTCTGGAGAATATGGTGCTTGTGAAAGAAGTTCCAATTTCAGTTCTATAAGCATTTGCTTCATTGCAAGCACAAAATGGCAATGAGCAATTTCATGTAGATAATTAAAAAAAAAAAAAAAAAAAAAAAATCGCCAATGTCATAAACCAACTAGAATCTGTACAGTAACAGTTTTTCCAGATTACAGTAATTTTTAACATTAAAATGTGGATAAATAGTGATAGCCAATTTCATTTCAAAGAGAGAAAGTCATGATTTTCATCGTGTTCAGGACACAAAAATACAAATATTAGATATGAACTCTGAAACAGATACTTTACTAAATGGAGATAAAGTGTAGGTAATTTCAAAGACAATGCAAAAACTAAAATGGTCATATAGTAGAACATATTTT
This sequence comes from Acanthosepion lycidas, assembly GCA_963932145.1. NCBI lineage: Eukaryota > Metazoa > Mollusca > Cephalopoda > Sepiida > Sepiidae > Acanthosepion > Acanthosepion lycidas. The sequence goes on from CAWVQA010000043.1 coordinate 59,836, forward strand.
CTCTGAATAAGAACAGAAAACACTTTGCCAAACTATCACAACAAAGTCAGAAAATGACATTTACAGGTACGTTTAAACTCCAGTTCATTATTACATTATAGAAAAGAACTAATGAAAAATTTTATTGACCAGCACAATTATATGTCAGAGAGCTGAATGGAGGAGCAGTAAGTAAAAGATAGTTATGCTTTTTAAACAGTACAACCAAAGTATACAAGTTCAAACCTGAAACAAGAGGCACAACAATATATTGAGAAACTAGGAATACATTTCAAGTAGCTGGATATTAATCACTAATGCTTGTGTATGATGAAAATGTAGTGTGAGGTTGAAAAATCATCATTTTGTCAGTTGAATTAGAGTTTGTTGGTCTTTATTCAGATCATAAATAACTAGTATGTGTTTAAAATACTATACTAATAATGAGATGACAACAAATGGAGCTGTCAAAAAATAATTCATTTTTGAACAACTGTTGTTTTTCTTTGAAGATGAGATTGTAATATGTCTTATGTATTCATCACAACCTAGGTTTCCATGAGATGGTCAACAGTTAAAAAATAAAAACATTTCTCAAATTAGGTAGCTCAAACTAAAATTTTCTTTTCAATATATCTAAAACCCTTTAATACAGGCATAATACAGCTCTTTTCTCTGTAATATGATTACCTTTTGTCATAGATGTATCTAATTTTGGAAAATTTGGTGAAATTATGCAATTTTTAACTTGTCAAAAAGGTATAATAATAACTACTAAACTTAGAAATTTGTTTCATGAAATGAATCATTGGTCAATCCTACAAACAAATATTTTCAGTACAGCTTTAAATGCCTTTATCTTTAAAATAAAAAAAATGAAATGAATAATACATTTATTGAAATTTATGAAAAAGATTATCTGGTCATCTGGAATGGTCCTCCTGTATTTCCTCTTCTAATAGTGATTTGCAGTCTGAATTTGTTTATAAGTCTCTACTATAGCCAATATTCCTGGAACGCTCCATATCCTGTTATCATTTGAAAGTAGTATCATATCAAAGTCCCATCTAAAGACAAATGTTAACACACTTGTCCAATATCATCCAACAAAGATGATAAAAAGTAATTTCTACCTATGGTTGCAATTAAAATTTTGATTATAGCACTAGACAAAGATGTAATATCAATGTAAAAATCTGAGTAATAATATACTGCAACCCACTGGCCTTAGCACTCATAATTGAAATGCATTTGAAGTGGGTCTTCATAAAAATTGCTAGAGTTGTTTGAATACTCAGATTTACCGAGTACCATTACTTCCTGGTTTTATTCCTTTAGAGGTGGAGATAGTTACATTAAAAGTTATATCACTATGTCTATTCCCTTCATCATTTTACTTTATCAGCTTAGTAATCTGGGGTCTTCTTCAGGTTGTTTCTCCCACTTAAAAGAAAACTACTTCTCAGGTCATTGAGTTCATCATCCACTGAACACAAGATTAAATGTAAATTTAATTAAATCACCTGGTTAAGGGTCTCTGGCATAAAGAGTACTAATACTTAAAAAAAGAAAAAAATATGAACGGATAACTGCTTAAAAAAAAAAAAAAAAAAAAAAAAAATATTATCTTCCATAACCCATGCCATGATAATGACTTAAAGAGAAAAAAATTACAAAAAGACAATGCAAGTTTGCAAAAGTTGAACTATAAAAGGTATCCATTTTTTTTTTTTTAAAGATCTAACAATTTCATTTTAATGTCAAAAATATTAGGACCTAATCCCTAGAATTAGTCAACAAATAATCATAAAAAAGGAACCTGATTACATTCTTAAAATTACCTAATTTCAATTATTTTATAGACCCAAGCACCAAAGTTAAGATAAAACATTTCCAGTTCATTTTCTATTTTATGACATGTATCCAGTTTCTTTTTTTTTTTAAAGAAAATGTAAAAAACTTTTCAATTCCATCACTAAATCTAGAGAATTAGAAAAAATATTGTCAATCAAGAATGTAAATGAAATGAATAACCATTAAAAGAAAAACTGAACACTTAAAAAAAATGTTATCTTAATATTTTATGGACAAACATAAAAGTGTGAAATTTAAAGAATTAAAAATATATCCAGTTTGCTTTTATTTTGTAATTTTTGTTACAAAATAAAATTAATACATAAACTGGATTTATTTTTAATTCTGTTTAATGTTTAAGAAAATGCATAAAAACAACAGCCAAGGCAAAAAATGACAGTTTTGTACAATAAGTACTTTATACATTTTTACAATATATCATTAAAAAGAAAGATTAAAACTAATATCCATCAATGACACAAGTCCAATTTGAAATAGGATTTAACAGGCAATGTCCATTCACTTGGTTAACAAATCAAATTTTCGAGGAAAAAATACTTCAACACTGGAGAACTCTTCCACAACGAAAGAGAACAACGAGCAATACACAGAACTATTGATGGACCTAGAATTCTGAAAACTAAAGTAAAAGTAGCACTGACCAAATTGAACAGAAACGAGGCAGCTGGGCCAGATGGAATTGTAATGGAAATGCTGACAACCTTAGATGACTTTGGCATAGACAAGATCACCGAAATAACAAATGATATCTACAACAGTGGGGATATAGCGGAAGACCTCAGCAGATCCATCTTCATAGCAATGCCTAAGAAACCAGGCGCAAAATGAATGTGAACACTACTGAACAATAAGCCTAATGAGCCATGTGACAAAACTCATCATCTGTATTCTGATGAATACAGTGTGCAGCAGAATCAGGCCAGAGACAGGACGAGAACAGTGCAGGTTCGTTAAAGTTACAGGAACAAGGAACGCAATACTCATGGTCAGAATGTTATCAGAAAGAGCAATACAAATGCAGAAGGACATGTAGCTATGTTTCATAGACTATGCAAAGGCCTTTGACAAAGTATACCACTAGGATCTGCTGGGAGTGCTCAGCAATCTTGATATATTCATGGAAAGATATCAAAATAATCAAGAAACTATACTAGCAGCAAACAACATGCATGTGCAAAGAGAAGGAGATCAGTGAATATACAAAAATAGAAAGGGGTGTAAGGCAAGGATGCATTTTCTCACCCGACCTGTTCAACCTATACAGTGAGGCAATTCTGAGAGAATTCAAAACCCTACCAGGATTTAGCATTGGTGGCCACAATGTTAACAACATAAGATATGCAGATGACACAGTACTGATAGCAGACACAGAAAAATTACAAAATCTGAGTGTGAAGAAAAGACTAAGCATAAACTACAAAAAAACAGAATGTATGGTCATCAATAAAAGGATGAACCTGAAATGTAATTTGCAGGTCAGGAACACTAGAATCAAGCAGGCTTGGAAGTTTAAATACCTGGGAAGTGTTCTGACAGAGGACAGTAAATGTGAGACCAAGATCCGTAGACAAATTGGGATGGCCAAGGTGACATTTCAAAAGCTGGGTATTGTGAGACAGAAGGATTTCTTTGGTATCGAAGAAAAGAATACTGAGCTGTTACATGACATCTGTCCTTTATAGCAGCAAACGTTGGACGATTTCCTCAACAATGAAGAAGAGACTCAAGGTGACGGTAATGTGGGTCTACAGAAGGATGCTAAGTATATCATAGACTGAGCATATGAGCAATGATGATGTCTTAGAGAGGATGCAAACAAGGAAAAGGCTTATACTTAACATCAGGAAGAGGCAGATGAAGTTCCTGGAACACATAATGAGGAAGGCGGGCCTGGAGAATCTGATACTATAGGTTGAATAGAGGGAAAGAGAGACAAGGATAAACAACATAACATACCTAGCAGACTTAAGCAAGTGGATGACAGAACATGGCCTAGAGGAGGTGGCAGAGGGAAGGAACATTGAGAGCTGCAAGGGATCGAGGCAGTTGGAGAGCTATAAGCGTCTATGTACTGAAAGGACACGGCACATAGAAAGAAAGTACACACCCACTTTTTTTTAATCATTTTACTCCTAATAAGGCAATAATGTCACTAGAATGCAGAGGATTACAAGGAGTGAAAGAGAATGAGAAGATGATTGAGGAAAGGACAAAAAAGAATGAGGGTTCAAAGAGACAGAAGATGATGATTGACATTGCATTTAAATTTTTGAAGATTGTAATTATCAGGGAAACAAAAAGTCAGGAGGGAGTTGAAGCGTGAGAAAAGAAACTAGAGTAGAAGTGGCAGTTACATCTAACTAGTTCAACAGTAAAATAGTTACCGATCTAGTAACACGCTTAAATTCATGTAGTCGGAGTACCAGGGAAAAAGCTCATCAGAGTAGTTGCCATGAAAATATTTGTAGAAGAGACAGAGGGAAACTACATCATGTTAGTGAGAAAGTGACTGAAGTTGAGATACCTAATCAAGATTGATTACATTACAGACCCTGCTTTAGATTTTGTCAAGAATTGTGAGATGTACAGCAGGAGCACCAGACCAGATATGGCAACAGTATTCAATGCACAAATGAATGGTAGATTTATAAATGAGCAAGATGGATTTTCTGGTGCAACACTTTGAACCAACTTTTCTAGCAGTAGACGCAGCAATTGATTTGATATAGTTGCTTTGCTTTGCTTTCAGGGCAGTGGAAAATGTGAGGCAAAAAAATTTCTATTTTGTGTGCAGTAAACAAAACTCAGGCTTCATAACTTCAAATCCTCAAAATACCTCAGAATTAATTCAAAAACAGATACACTTACAAACTAAACTGAATGAAAATTAACTCTACACACACACACGCAGAAAACATAAGTTTGAAAATACTTATCAACTACAATGCTGTTTGATAAAAGTGACTCAAATGATTTTTTTTTTTTTTTTTACTTAAAATTTTTTTTCGCCTATTGTTTTTGGGGGTCAAACTAATTTTTAATCTTACTAATATAAAGACCCCTTCCTGACCATCTAGTAAAAAAGTTTACTCACCCTAAGGTATTCTATTGATAATTATAATTTTGCATATGAATGAGATTTAGGGAAAAACTCTGTGAAAAAAAAGTGAATCTAGTAATCAATAGAAACATAACCAAACAGATTTAAATAAAGAATAGAGGTATAATTTATTTACAATAGGTAATATAATTTGAAATATTTAATAATCTATGGGTCCTCCTTTATTTTGAATAGCCTTTTCAACCCTTTTTGGCATTGACTTGATTAGGTTCTGGCAAATCTCATCTCCAAGCACTGAATTCCATTCGGATATGAAATTCACAATCAAATCCTCTTTATTGCTCAACTGCTTTCTCGAGAGCCAGTACTTTATAATGCTCCATAAGTTTTCTATGGGGTTGAGGTCAGGAGATTGGGGCGGCCATGTCATAACACTCACCTGCTTCTCATCAAAGTATCCCTTCATCAATTTTGATTTGTGACAGGGAGCATTATCCTGCATAAAAATGAGCTTGCCGGGGTCAATTTGCACCCTTTCAGCAGACAAGACTAAAAAAAAAGGGAGCAGACAAGACTAAAATTCTCTTGTACTGCTTGCTCCTGAGGGTCTTTTCAATAAGTTTTAAGAAACCAGTTCCATGAAAAGAAAAGAATCCCCAGAACATTATACTGAACAGATGCTTGACAGTATTTACTACTAAATTCAAAGAGCTTTCAAAGCTTCTTCTTCGGATTTTAGATCGCATATCCTTTGAATTTAGCTCAACTTTCATTTCATCGGAGAAGAGAACATTCTTCCAGTCTTCTACGGTGGAATTTTTGTAATAGTGAGCCCATTCAAGTTTGTTGGCTTTGCTTATTAGCGGCTTAAACCTTTGTGTACAAGATTTGTAGCCTTGTTCTAACAAGCACCGACGGACTGTTGAAGAGGCAAGACTAACACTTTGATCTTCGCTTAGACTGGCTGCAATTTCTTGGCTAGTTATAGTCCTATTCTTCGCAACTTCTCTCTCTTGATTATCCTGCCAGTTCTATCATCAATCTTTTTCTTTCGTCCCATTGTTTCCTTCTGTTATAGACAAGTGTATGGTTGCAAGAAAGAAATACGACAACAGCAGAAATAGATTTACGTGGTTTATTTCAACAGGAATGTGAGGGTTTGGGACAGCTACCTTGTTGGTATAGTTCATAAGCTGGGTTCGGATCTAGGTTGATCTCTCATAGTAGTTCACACATGTTGACAGTGGTTGATGCTCCCCTGCTGACCGCTCGGCCTGACCATTGATAGGTCTGTTCCCTGGCCACCTGTTGACTGCCCGTTGAACTTCCGTGTGACCCCTTTTATAGCGTTTTTTTATGGCTTAACAGGCTCAAAAAATGAAACGAGTATAATTAGGAGGGAAGCATTTTTATTGGACGAAAAATAGAACACTTTAAATATTATTTTATTTTTCGACCAGAACTCGTGTGTCGGGAACATTTGTAAATGAAGATAATGGTCATTTTGTGACGGGGCTTTGTCCCGTTCACATCTGGCTCTCGCTCGAGTATTTGCCTGTAAATCAGCTGAGAGATTTATTTTATAAACAAGGCTCCCCCAGATCTCGGTCTGATTTACAGTGAGCGTTATTCGTGTATATTTGGGTGATTAATTCATGATAAAGTCTCTGAAGCATGTGGGAAGTTGTCCTCATGTTCTTATTGGCATTTGTTTTGGTATGGAATTATTTGCTGAATTATGTGTCCCCGAGGAATGTGGAGGAGAATGATCCTGGTGACTGTTACATAGTGGAGGTGGAGGGATTGTATTAGAAAGATGTGTTGGGCGTGGAACCAGTCGTCGGATATGTGCACGGTGAATCCAGATCATCGTTTAAGTTAAGTGTGGCTGATGAAGTAAAACCTTGTCGCCTACTTGTATTGGGTCCTTGTATGTGAGGCAATTTAAGTTAGTCTCAAGTTTGTGGTCAGCTTCATCGTTGGCCAGGGTGACGTGGTGGTGAACCTGCTTTAGCAGGGCATTAATTTGCATTCCATATGCTCCAGGATCGTCACTTGTGATTTCCGTGCAGTGTAGGTAGGCCGATGTTGGGGTTACGGCTGGTAATGGCATAGTGCGGGGAGACACCGGTGACGCTGTTGGTCGTGGCATTCATGGACGAAACGACAGATTCTAGAACGTCTGTCCATTCACAGTTCCTGTCTTCGCATAACATATAAAGTGCGTTCTTCATCGTGCGATGTTGTCTCTCGATATTTCCTGAGCTTTGCGGGCGCCAAGGACAGTGAAGTTCTTGCGTGATTGACATTTGGTTACAGAATTGTCGATAGACTTCTCCAGTGAAGTGTGTGCCTCGATCAGAGGATACTATGTGTGGAATCTCTCTGTGTCGAAGGAAGAAATGGTACAATCCGCGGGCAGCGTTGATAGCACGGTCTCTCATGCATGGTATGGCTGTAAAATGTCAGCTGAAGCTATCCAAGATGGTTAGGATGTAGCGTTTTCCCTTTGAGTTAGGCATTGTGACAAAGTCTATAAAGACGAGATCGAATGGTCTCTTTCCTCGTTTGCAGTGGCCAATGGGCCAGTGGGTACATCTACCGTAGTTGCCCTTGCACTTAGCACACGTGTCGCAAGAATTGACATGGGCTTTGATGTCGCGGTTTTTGAATTCCCACCAGTAACTGGAAAGGAGTTCTCGCATACGGGTAACACCTGAGTGGTTGTTGCCCTCGTGTGCCTGTTAGAGGTATCTGGGTCGTAGTTTGTATGGTATAACCAATCTCGGAGAGTGTTTACTGTCTCTTATCATCAAAACAGAGGTGCCTGGTTCTAGAAAAAATTGGTGCAAATGTTTTTTGAAAAGCCTATCTCAGTGGTAGTCAGGATCGATATGAGGTTCGCTTGGAGTGGGTGACTGAAGGGCGCTGATGATCTTTGCCAGGGCGTCGTCCTTCTGTTGTTCATTTGTGATGCCGAGGTGGTTGCAGATTCTCTCAGTGGGGATGGTGGTGGTGGTGGTGGTTGAGTGATAGACGGAAAAGGCGTTGGTGACGCGCTTGTGGGTGCGGCCGTTTTGTGGTGTGTGAGTTTTGGGAATGAGCTGTAAACCATTAAACTCGCCGTGGCACCATGTATATCATCATTCGTTGTGGCGATATGGGCCTGTGCCCGAGTGCTAGGTGGGTGGCGATATAGGCAGTTGTGTCCATGGTGGCAGCGGCGACCTCTGAGGTAGTTCTTGCACATGCTGATTCGTGGTGTGTGCTGATGGTTTCTGCATGTCGGATGGTGGCCATGTTCGGGAGAGTTGGTGAGGCCCGTCTGCTGTGGGTTTGGTTGGCTGCTGGGCCGGAGTGGCACGTTTCTTTGCTTTGACCGCTGTGGTTTCTGTATGAAATATACAGTGTTGTGCAAAGTCGTGTCATTGGATTTTACACCGCGACCAAGGTATATTTGAGCTTCGGAGGCTATGCCAATGGCTGAATAGTGGTTGTCCATTGTCTTGACGAGATGTAGGTAAAGATTTGAGTTCCAAATTTTCACCTTTTCGCTCATTAGCATAGCGCCGATGATGGAAATAAGTCCATCGACTGTTAAGTCTGTATTTTTGTCTTTTTTTTTATTTGTTTTTTTATGTGGATGGCTGCCTCTCTAAGGGTGTTTTTGAGTCAACCCACAAAGTCTTAATTTTTCGCCGTCTCGCCGTTCCAGATCCCAGGATTGACTGAGGTGTTGGAAGTTAGACATCTGGCTTCCGTGGGCTCCTAATAAGTATTCCTTCAGTTGTTCGAAGGTGGATATGTCCTTTTTTGAGTCAACCATCTGCTGAAAGATACTTTGGTCCAGTAAATCTTTAGCAGACTTGACGAATTCGCATTCCAGGCTTGGATAGGTGCTGAGTTCTGGCGTGACGTGGATTGTGTATGCTTTGTTTAGGGCCGTGATGAATCGGTTCACGTCGTGTCCAGGGTGAAAAGTTCTCTCTAGCTTCAATATGTCGCATATAGTTTGTTGGCACATCATTAAGCTGTAATCGCCGTTTGTTTGAGTGGTGGGAGGTGATAAAGTAGTTGATTTTAGGGCAGTCAGCATGTCGTTTATGTCGGCTTGAATTTCCTGTATCGTGGCTTCGGAAGGCTGTGTTGGTCCCATTTTCAAGTTGAATAGTAATGTTTTCTGTTCCTTGATGAGAGGAAATAGTTCGGCTCGGGTGAAGCTTGTGTAGTCAGCCATATTTCTCTTGCTGTACGCTTCTGACACCAGTGTTATAGACAAGCGTATGGTTGCAAGAAAGAAATACGACAACAGCAGAAATAGATTTACGTGGTTTATTTCAACAGGAATGTGAGGGTTTGGGACAGCTACCTTGTAGTATAGTTCATAAGCCGGCTTCAAATCTAGGTCGATCTCTCATAGTAGTTCACACATGTTGACAGTGGTTGATGCTCCCCTGCTGACAGCTGCTGACCGCTCGGCCTGACCATTGATAGGTCTGTTCCCTGGCCACCTGTTGACTGCCCGTTAAACTTCCATGTGACCCCTTTTATAGCGTTTTTTTATGGCTTAACAGGCTCAAAAAATGAAGCGAGTATAATTAGGAGGGAAGCATTTTTATTGGACAAAAAATAGAACACTTTAAATAATTATTTTATTTTTCGACCGGAACTCGTGTGTCGGGAACATTTGTAAACGAAGATAATGGTCATTTTGTGACGGGGCTTTGTCCCGTTCACATCTGGCTCTCGCTCGAGTATTTGCCTGTAAATCAGCTGAGATATGTCTTATTTTATTTTATAACACTTCCTTGGAGCAGGAGTGGCATCATTATGTGCCCTAAGCATTTGAAAGACAGTTAATTGCGAGGTTATAGCAATTTCTCTCATAGAATTGCCTGCTTTTGAGAGGGCAATAATAAATGCTTTAAGTGGTTCTGAGTGGCTATTTCAAGCTGTTTTTATAATGTATGAGGTTTTCTGAAATCTTCTGGAATACTCTAGATTTAGTTTAAGCTGTTCTAGAATTCTCTAGAATATTGTTCTGAGTGTATTGTAAAATAGTTTTCAATATTTTGTCAAAAGCTCTTTAAATTTACCAGTTTAATCATTAGAATGTGATATCTGAGTCACTTTTTTTGCACAGAGTTTTTTCCTGAATCTCATTTATATCCAAATTTATAATTATCAATAGAATACCTTAGGGTGAATAAACTTTTTTCCTAGGTAGTTGGGAAGGGGTCTTTATATTAGATTAAAAATTATTTTAACCCCAAAAATAGATAAAAAATATTTTTAGTAAAAAAAATCTGGTGAGTCACTTTTATCAAACAGCACTGTATTTTAAGCTCAGTTGCAATTAAAATTCATACTTTAAAAACAACTATCTTAAGCTTCATACAAACTAAAAGATGACTAAAATCATAGATTTACTGAATTATTTCAAGGATGATAACAGTCTTCTTAAACAAAAAATAAAAATGAAATAACAGTCTAAGTTTTTCTAAGTGTTTGAATATTATATAATTCAAGCATAAAAGTAAAAGTACAATCTGTTAAATAATAAAAATGCAAAAAAATATGCTACAAGCAGTAATACTTACTTTTAATCTTGCTGCTATTATGACAGTTAGATGTTAAATCTGTCCCAGATGTGTAATTATCAGTAACTATTTTTTTTCCCATGCTTGGAATATTTTCCTGACTATTCTGTAATGTTGCCATTGCAACAATCTTCCGTTTATGATTGCACAGCTTAGTAAGGTCTTCCGCACAATTCACATCATCAACAGTCCATTGACGAGACATGACACAGATATCAAAGTTAAAAACTTTATCAAGAAGTATAGGACACTGCAGACCACATTTGCATGTTCCATCAGATGAGAGATACTCTTGAACTTCTTGGGAAGATGATAGAGGAATATTACTTGGACTGAAATAAAACATTAGATTTTAATGTTAAATTTTAACAGCAAATTAAAATTGTTGCTTTAGCAACTAATTGAAAACTTATTTGAGATCAATATAAAATTAAATATATATTCAGCAGAAAAAAATCTCATTTCTAGGTTAAAACACTGTTTTTTTAAATTAATAAGTTACATAATTTTAAAGAAGGCATATTAGAGAATATGTAAACGAACAGTCTGGGCCAGAGTCAGGTTTAAATTTTTTGAGCAAATATTCAATTTCATGATAATATCATTGTTTACAGCATTATCACTGCCTATCCCCTGACATGCAGCAACATATTAAAAAAATATCAGTTATTTAAAATGAATCTTGAAATTTTAAATTTGCATGTAACTTAAGTATTTTTTTTTATAAATGATTCCTACTTCACTTGCTTTGAGGCCAGTACATTCTTATATTATAATGTACTTTGTTATAGAGGGATTTATTTTTGTTCAGTTTTCAAGTTCAACTCTGTTTCATTACAAAGTATTCATCATAAAGCAACTTTAGTGTCTTTTTAAACATAGTAAACACCTCCATACAAACATACAAAACACAAATTCACCCAAGATTTTAGTTCCAGAAAAAAAAAAAAAAAAAAAAACACTAACAAATATTATGATAAAAGAAACAAATGCCAAGAACAAATTAATAGTAATACAATATTGTTTGAATGTACAGACAAACCTCTCATCAACAGACTAATAGGGGGAGGTGTGGTCCGTTAAAGTTGATTGTAGATGGGAAGGGATTATTCTTGAGTTATAAAACCACCATAGTAACTACCAATAGTTATGATCATAATATAAATACTATAAACATGTATATATGGCATATATAAATATATACTGTATACATTGGGCATATTGTATATATAATCTAATGTATCGTACTTTATATACTGTATATTCATCGTTGTTTACAATTGAAAAGCCTGTCACCACTGCCAAAGTGGTCACTTTGAGAACTAATATGCCTTGTTCTGCTAAGTCTGCAAATTTTGAAATACATCGCTGAAGATTTGGAAGTTTTTTTCCCTGCAGATTTTTTTATTTTGCCTGCAGATTTTGTCAATTGCATCCGAAGCACATTGATGGGGGGGGGTCCATAGATGAGAGGTTTGGCTGTATTGTTAAATAATAAATACAAAAATCCAAAATTTTGTTAAAAATTTAAAACCTTATTACCAACTACATCTGATTTTAGAAATTCCTATTGGAATTTAAATGAAAATGATAAACTATTTAATTCAATGATAAGAGATGCTGTTAATGCTTATACAAGCCATCATCATTACTATATCTAATAAAATCTTTAAAAACATTTATAAATATAAGATTCATGTTCATAATAAATTCTATTAATCATTTGAAGTCATACAGAAATTGGATGAAATAATAGTAAAAATATTCTAAATTTTATTAGTTTTATATTATTCTAAAATAGCTGAATTGAAATATTAATCTGAATGGTCATTTACACGTAACATTACCAATCAAAATATAAACAATTTAAGTTTAAACATCTTTTCCAATAATAAGTCATTTGTTGTTATGATAGAATTCCCAAGACCTAGAAAGCATTTACTGTATCTTCTGCTGGTGAAAGCTTTTCACACTGAGGTTTATAGCTGCTTGAGTATAACAAGGGCATGTTATTTGGTTTCTTCAGTTATTTTATAAGATTCACTGCTTGTTGCAATGTGGGATATGTTTAGGAATTGGTTTTCTTATTGAAATGACAGAAATACATGCTAGAAAGTCCAGTGACTTCAAACAAGCACTGATTCTATCCTCATAGAAGCCAGATTCATGCCTAAATTTAATGGGCTACAATGTGTTGTACCAATGAGCACATTCGGAACTTGGAAAGCAATATTATCTAACCTGCCTGTGATCCTGAATATATTAACAATAGACATTAATCATTCACCAATATTGGGTAGCTTTTTCTCTACTGTAAAAATACCATCATATACCAACTTTCCCCAGAAATATTTCTCTTTTTCTATCTTTCAGCTATATGGGAGATACACAACATTTAACTGAAATAACATTTTCAATTTTTTTATCAATGATTTTGCATGCTTGCATTTTTTTTTATATTGACATAAAAATTCAGTGGATCATTATATAACACTGGAATCTGTGATTACATAAGTTTTTCAAAATTTAAGAATAAAAATTTCTTGTCAATTGACCATTTGAGTTAATTTAGCCATAAGAAGGTAGATTGAAAATGTATTTATCCTTCCAAGGTGAGAGAAATCCCAGGATTTTGAAGATACAAAATTTCTTTTAAAATGGATGTCCAAAACTATATCAATTAGATTGATGCAGTAAGTGGACAATTTGAAGATAAGCTTAGTTGCATAATACATTTTAAATGTATCAAGGGTGGTCTTCAATAATGCACTGTCCTCATCACCAATTTTGGGTTTTGGATCATAATGGCTCAAACAGCAACCCCAACCCGATGAGTCAGGCTGCCTCCTTGAAATCGCCATGCTAAACACATCAACAATGCAAAAGAAATATTCTGACATGGCTAGGAGTCCAACTGTTCTTATTGACATACATAAGTCAGCATCAGACAATGAAAAAAAGGCTTTTCATGCTCCCCTCCTACATACTGGTATCTTTGTAATTCACCCAATTTGGATTCAAGTTACTTACCCCAGATTCCTAACTCAGTAAGCTGGTCTCTTTCTTGCATAGTTTAATCCAAATATTTTATACATTTTAAATACTAATCCCATAAAAATATTGTCTTTAACAAAACCTGCACATATACCCAACACAAATCCATCATATACTAGCACTTATGCTTCCCCCAAAATTAGTCTAACTTACCACTTATAGCAGCATTTCTAGAAAAAAATAAAATTATTTTTTATTCTATCAGATAAATCTTTAAGTCTACATTCACCTTATATTCTTAAATGAAATTTCACAAAAATTACTATACATGTATGTCCATGCATCTACATATAAATGTAGGAATGTACTCACACATGCATAAATTCTATCCCCGTTTACAATAATTTACTTTTACAAACCAGCCATTGCAAAATTAACTCGTACTATTTATTTGAAGTTCCTTCCCTATTTTGTGATTTATTGACTAAAATAATTCAATGACCTAATCTAAAAAGTAAATAAAAAAATAAGTTAACTACTCAATTAAGTCACCTATACACATATTTGCAATCTGTTAAATATTACTCTAAATAAAATCTAACCAATTAATACTAGTATTGACACTCGACATTTTCAAGACCATGATACTACTTTATATAGTTTCCCTCTGAAATTACATTCATAAGTAGGCAATTAGGCATGGATATGGAAATAAAAACCACAAATAAGCAGAAACAAATAGCAATCAGTAACTGGAAAACAAAAAAAAAAAAGAAATCATGGCATCTACCAACAATTATCAATCCCTAAAAGCCCTGACTTAATATACGGCCTCAATATTCCCTTATACTTTGTAACCCCACCCTCCATTTGCCTATGTATGTTTGTGAGGCTTTTTTTCTCTCTCCTATCCCTCTTAACACCCTCACTACTTCTTCCATGGCTCCAATCTCTTAATCCAAATCTTGGAAGCAGTTAAAACTGCATTGGTAATGTTATTCAGCACCTTTGCCTTCACTGCCCCCACTATACCTATTTTTGCTAGGGCTGTACACGACAACTGTCCTGCAATGCCTCAGCAAACAATTTCTACTGGGTCATAATATATTTTCCATGACTTCCACCCACATTGTTTTTGGTATTTGGACTTCTTTCTCTCATTTGCCAGTGTAATAAATTCTTCCCATAACACAGAGTTCCCAAATAATGCACTGCTTTGTGTTGTTGGAGTGCAATATCAGATCTGGTTTGAGTAATGTTACAGTTATGTTTCAGGGGAACTTCAGTTGGGTCTCTAAATCCGTTATCAACTGCTAATCATCTGCGGAAGATAACAGGCTTGTTCTCTCTCTCTCTCCTCTGTATCTTTACTCCAGCTTTGATGAAGTTAATCTGATTCAACTTCTTTTCTGATTGATGCTTACTATTAATCACCTCATTTATTGCAAATAAATTTATTTGCTTTAAGGACTTGGTTGTGGTGCCAATGTTACCGACAATCACCCAAAGCTTTTAGGCAACTACTAAGGATCCTTTCCTTGCACATAGCTGGCAATTGGGGTCTCACTCTTCCTCCATATATGCAGGTTAGTTGCGCTCAGTAGGACATCATATACCGATTTGATAAGAAATCACACCTTGCTAAAATCCGACCACCAGCAGTCTGACCAGGTAATTCTTTTCTGTTCAATATTCTCCCACTTCATCTAGGTTCCCTGCTGACTTAGACTGATCATTTTAAAGTATCAAGCTGCTTCTACGTCCACACAGACTTCATCTTTGACGAGTTGGCATCTTTCTTTTCCAATGTTGGTTTGTGAACTGGGAAAAATCCCCCAACTACGCTTTACCTTTAACTGTTGATTCCAGTATAACTTTCTGCCTAAGACACTGAAACGAGAAGGGTTAAAACCAAAAATCTGTGGGAAGAATTGAGGATTTAATTTACACATAACTTGAATTGTATGTCAGGTAGCTTGAACAATGGAAAAGTTGATTGACACACAGCTGCATATGCAGGCTGAAAAGTGAAAAAGTAGATTTTGCTGACAACTGAATTTGGAATGGTTTTTTCCAGGACTGAAAATGGTCGAGGTAGCAGGCATAGATAAGACATCAAGGAGGATGGAGGAACCACCCATGCCCACTGAAGAGGTCAGTGAGAGAGAGGATAATAAAACAGAGGGTGGAGAGAGGAAATTCCCCAAAGTTATGACATCAGCCAGAGGGGATTCACCAAAAACTACCTCACTATACCCACATGCCAGGTTGGGAAAATGTCCATAAATATGAATGCACAAAGCAAATTAAATAGAAGAGAGAAGAGAGGCAGAAGAGACAGCAATGAGACCAGAGACAGGAGAGAGGCCCATGTGATTACCTGCCGACGAAAGCCTCCAACTTCAGCCTTTTTTTTTTTTTTTTTTTTTTTTTTTTTTGTTTTTTTAAGCATTTCACCCCAAGCAAGGCGGGAAGCCACTAGGACGCAAGGGGTTACAGAAAATTTAGACAAGATCAGATAGGAGTGATAGAAGAAAGGATGAGGGTAGTGGATAGATCAAGGCAACTGGAGATGTTGATTGACATTACACTTGAATAGCTGGAGATTATAGCTCACAGGGAAACAGGAAAAGGGGAGTTCCACCGGCGAGAGCTGCGAGACATGAAGCTATTGGAGTAGAAGAGACGGCTACATTTAGGAGTTTCAACAGTGAAGGGGTGAGAGCGGGATGCCAGCCTCGTAAGGCGCTGGAACTCATGACGTCTGGGAACCAGCGAATGCAGCTCCTCGGAGCAATTTCCATGAAAGTATTTGTAGAACAGACAGCGGGAGGCGACGGCGCATCTGTGAGAAAGTGACTGCAGACGAGACGCCAGGGCAGGGCCAACTACAATGCATTTCCGCCTCTGGAGCCTATCAAGAACCCCAAGGCAAACAAAAGGGGCACCAGACCATATATGGCAGCAATACTCCATGCAAGGGCAAATTGTTGATTTGTAGATCTGGAGGATCAACTCTGGGGAGAAAAACTTCCAGGCATGGCTCAGGGAGCCAACTTTCCTTGCAGTGGACGAAGCAATTGACTCAATGTATTTATTCCATCTCAGGTCAGCAGTCAACGTGAGACTGAGAAGCCGCAGAGAGTTGCTCCCGAGTAGTTGAGTGTCAGACATTCTAATGGAGGGAAGGGAAGGATCTCTGTGGTGATTAATAGAGAGCAGTTTTGTCTTGGAAGCATTGAAGTTGACCAGCCAATTCATGCCCCAGTTCACAATCGATTGGAGGTCCTTTTTGAGACGCACGACCAGGCGAGTTTTGTCAGCGAGACTAGATTTGTTTTTGAGGCAGGAATAAATTGTGGTGTCATCCGCGTAGATGCCAACTTGGGAAGTTATTACGTCAGGAAGGTCATTTATGTAGATAAGGAATAGAGTGGGGCCTAGGATGGAGCCTTGAGGAACACCTGCGTTTGTGGGATAGGAACTCCATTGAGAACGACCTTCAATTTACGGTTTGACAGGAATGATTGTATTAGGTTATATAATCGACCTGTAATGCCATAACCCTGGAGCTTGCGAAGAAGGCCGGCATGCCAAACCCTATCAAATTCTTTGGAGAAGTCTAGTGCCACGGCTCGGGCTTCCCCATTATTTTGAAGAGCTCAGTAGACTGTTTCAGTGATGGCCGTAAGCACATCAGCTGTAGATCGAGCAAAGCGGAAACCATATTGCTTGTCTGAGAGCAGATTATGGGATGTGAGGTGGTTTACCACCCCGGTATTGATTAGGGCTTCGAAGACTTTGCCGAAGAGGGGCAGGAGACTGATAGGACAGTAGTTGGAAGGGTCAGAGGGGTCGCTGGAGTTCTTGAAGACAGGAACGATTGAAGAGGACTTCCAGCAGTCAGGAAAACAAGATTCCTTGAGGCAGTAGTTGTATAGTTTAGAAAGGGCGGGCACCAGTTTGGGCGCGCATTTCTTCAAGACAATGGCTGGTACCCTGTCTCCACCACTAGCCTTGTTGGGGTCTAAATTGGAGATAACGCCCAGTACCAAAGATGGGGTTATGTTTAACCCACTCAATATGGCCTCAGTTCTAAGAGGGAAGTCGGGTATGGGTACACCGGAAGAGTCGAGCGTAGAGTTGAATGAAAATTTCCGAGCAAAGCATTAAGCCTTGTCGGTAGAGGAGGTCAGGACTTCGAACTGGTTGAATAAAGGTGGTATAGAGGGTTTGCAATTGTTCAATACGCTCTTGCAGAGACGCCAATAATCTTTGGAGCCAAATTTGCGAGATGCAATACGTTCCTTCATCCGAGCCGCAAATAGTGACTTAGCATCATTGAAGACACGCTTACATTCGTTACGGGCGGAGGCAAAGAGACGTCTATTGCAGTCAGACATGTCGCTACTGTGCCAAACTTTAGCAATAGCAGCAAACCAGATTTAGACACAAGTTGGGCTAATAATTGCATGCAAACTGATATAAACTAATTATTGTATGGAGGACTGCTATAAAAAAACAGTATATACTTTTGTTCAATTTATTCAAATGTTAATTTTTTTTCCCCCCTTGTACATCATCGCCCTGCTTGGACCAGCCCAACACAAAGATAGCTGCGTTGATTCAACCTTAGCTTCCTTATGATCAATCATAAGTCACAATGTGCAATAAGGTTAGCTCTGGATTGAAGTGGTCACTTCAGTGACCCGCCATGGTGTTGGAAGTCTTGGATGACCGGGGAGAGTGTTGCATGATTACAGGTGAACCACTCCTGAAAATCCTTTATAATCTGCTGAATTGTGGCTGTGTCCTTTAGACTACTGTTGAAAATTTTGCTCAAGCAAGAACAGGCTTTTCACTCAGGCTAGGGATTGTTGCTCCTGTGAATGTAAATCAGACTTTCTCCATGAACTTGCCTTTTTTCAATACTAGGGGCCTAGATTTTGCTGGTTTGAAATTTATTCTGGCCCAAGTCATATTTTCCTCAAGACCCTTTAACCCTCCAGTGACAGATGTTGTTGTCATGGTTAAATCATCCATGTAAGTCCTTATTGGTGCCTGGTAGACTTCTGACCTAGACACAGGGCCTCAGCATTCCACCACAGCTGCCTTTACCAGTATGTTATTGGTCAATGAAAATAGGACAGCAGACATTGTACAACATGTGATAATACCCTTTTCCGGTATCTGCCATTCTGATTCTGTTGAATGTGAACCTACTCTCAGCCGGAAATTATCATAGTAGTTTACTGATGGCGGCACGTGATGTCTCTTTAGGGCTTCTTCTACCAATTTGTGTAGCACGGACCTATAGGCATTGGCAAGATCAAACCACAATACAATCAGGTCCTCTTTGCTTTCCCTCACCTCTCTCAGGAACTATGTCAGGACTCATGTATGCTCAAGGCAACCTGGCATACTGGTGACTGCCTTTCTGGACCGATGTATCAATGTAGTCATTTCTAAGAGTGAATTTTGAAAGGCATCTTGATAACCCGAAAAAGATCTTATTCTTGGTGTTCAGCAAGGAAATAATGCAAAATTGGTCCAGCAACCTTGATCCTTCGGGATCTATACCCACTCAGTGAATCTCCACTGCTCCATGATCCTGCCTCTTCTCCAGAAGACTCTTAATATTTTCCACAACCTGTGGAGAATTCCCTTACAACACTTGTACACGATGTAAGGAACCCCACTTGATCCTGGTGCCGAGGTAGATCTGGTTGCTGCCACAACTTCTTAAATTTCTTTCCAGGTGGGCAAGCAGGTGTCAAATTGGAACACTAGTGGCTCCAGAGGAATCAAACAGGTATTCTTGTATTCTTGTTCTTCTGCAGGATCACTCATGGAATTTCAAAAGTAGTTGTTAATTTCTTCTTCTGATGCCTCCAATTTCCCATTGTGTTTATCCCCTAGCAATGTACTTGTGAAGCCAAACGGGTTAGACAGGAAATTTGCTTGCTTTTTTTTATCTTTCTTTTCTTCTCCTATGCCACTCAGCTCATCATATGGTTTTTAATTTCCCTCTGAGTATTCCACAAGGGGATTGACAGTCCTCTATCCTTACCCTTTTAAAAATCTTAAGGGATCTTATTTCTTTCCTTATTTAATTCTATTCACTATGGTTGACAGTGTAGAGCGTCTTTGCCTGACAGGGCTCGACGCAACCAAATCTCTGACGCCATGCTAGTTATTATTGCCATCATGAACTTTAGCCGTCTATCCATGTCACAAATGTCAGTGTCAAAATCCAGTCAGGCCCACTTGTTATTTGCTGGGGGCCACTTTATCTTCTTTTGCGACCCCCGAGTGAGAGGAACTGTAGCTTGGAGAGACTGTACTCTGTGGTATGACTCCTGGCCCTGAACATAAACCATTTTATCAGGGATTGTACCTGCACGTTGCTTCTGGTTTCCCTCCTCAAGCCATTTCATCTGGCTTTGACGTATCTTCAAGCCTCTCTGATTTTTGCATGTCTTACCGCATCTGCATATAGTCAAATGGGCATTTCCATCATATTTCCAATAAATGCATCCTGTTGGGGATCTCTTCTGCATTCAGGTATGTCATAACATTTTTGGGTTGCTCCTCACAGAGCATGCAAGTTAGGTAGCTAACCTGTCCTGCCCCACTACCCATCTTTTTGGTTTGAC
>CAWVQA010000043.1:93153-148153 GCA_963932145.1 Acanthosepion lycidas
ACTGCCATAATGCATATATTCTAATCTAATCTCACATTTATACCTCTCTACCCTTACTCTAATTCTTAAGCTCAATTTCTTCGGGGTGATATTAATGATTCAGTAATTCTCCAATAGTGTAATTTTATGAGAGGATAAAATTCTATTCAGAAATCATATGTCTTAAGAAATCCTCTTTCACACAGTATATCTCATAGAAACATGACCCTGACCACTCACAGCACCTTTTTACATCTAGGTCTAGAAGTGATTGGTTGAAGTGTAACCAAAAATTTGCACAATGTTCTCATATATAAAGAAGAGGTCTCATGTGTTCTTTCAATATCTTCCGACTTAGGATATATATTTTCTTTGCTACATCCACCTTGGCCTGGATGGGGTCTACAGCCTTACTCAGTAACCTTCCTAGACATGGTGTCTCGATAAAATGTACCCAGCCTTCTGTGCTGGGAATAGTAGTTATATTTGCTTATTTCCAGCCTGCACTCCTTCCATGTTTATTGAACATTCTTCCTTGCTTCCTGTTTAGGATATGGTTTACCAGTTTTTTCTCCCAAGGCCATAATAATTTAACTGTCTTAACTTTTTGGTGGTCTGACTGATCAGTGGCTGTGACTCTTCATTATGAGGGTACTGGGTTGGTGTATCTGACTGGTAGTAAGGAGCCTGGACACTATGGTAGCACTTAGAGATGTATTTGGAAAAAATCCAGATGGTCCAGTTTTAGACCCTGGAACTACAAAAGATGTCAAAACTTTGTTCAGAGGGTCCTGATTCGGTTTCACCCTTCTGTAAAACTCACATACCAGACTGATGTCAGTGGTATTGTCTTTGATGGTTGCATTATGACTGATACTTGAACCAGTAGTATGGGACATTCCGTCAGGGTGCTGACTGCCATAGATTTTTGTCTTAAAAGATGTGTATCAAGCTAGCTAGCTTGAATGCAAGGGGCCTGAGAGATTGAAGTAAGGCTGCCTGCCTGCTCCGTGATCTATGGTCTGTCGGGTTAGATGTGGTCGTAATCCAGGAGACACACTTTGTTTGCGATTCTTGTATGCTGTCTAGCGACTTTGTTGTTTATTCGGCAGACCAGAGGTGTTTCCTTGTTAGTCAATGCAAAAGTAGACCTTGTTCATGTGGGTGCAGATGTCTGGTTGATCATGGCCGATATTCCGCGAGCAGTGGTCATTTCAGGTTGTTGTGGTTTATGCACCAAATGATCATAGGGTGCATGTCGACGTTTTCTGTCTCTTGGGGCTGTTCCTGGTGTATTCATCACATTTAGTCTTAATGGAGGACTGGAATGCCTTCCTGTCCCCCAAGATAGTGGGCTGGGAGTTAGTGGGAGGTCATCAGGCGAAGGTAGCTTTGTTGATCTGATAAGCAAGTTTGTGCTAGTGGATAGATACTGAGTCAATCATTTGGGGACGAGAGATGTAGACGTGGGCACTTAACTGACCATCTCTTCAGTTAGATAGCTACCTGGACAGAATGTTAGTCATAAGGGTTGATCTAGATCTACTAGATTGTCCCACGTTCCACTGCTTAGACTATTTGGATCATAGACTTGTCTGTGCCTGCATGGTGTTAGGTAATAGGCCTAAAATGGCTGGACACTGGAAGTTCAGTCTGTCTTTACTGGACAGGCATTTTTCCAGCAACAACTGACCAGATTAGTGCAGCAGGAATTAGTGGAGCCGGTTATTGGGAATAAGTAATGGGAGAGGCTTAAGGAATAGGATTAGGTCCTTTACCACTGAATATAGTCATTGACTCTAGATAAAGCTAAAAAGGTGAAGACTCTAGAGGATAGTCTGTCTCAGATAGTGGCTGATGGGGATTGTCTGGAGATAGCTGTAGCATGGTGGTCATGGGTGGAAGGTCCATAAAGAAGCCCGTGACCATCGTCCATGTCATGGGGGTCTAGGATTGCCAAACTTGGTGAGTCATCGACATGCCTCAAGGTTGGCTTTCCTATGCTGTGTTTTGACAGAGGGCTTGATTTTGGAGGGGAGTGTTAGGGATGCCTTTCCTAGCCTTACCATCACTCCTCCCATTTCTTGGGCTAGGTGCCATCCTGGCTGCAGAAATCTGAGTTTCCTCAGGGAATGTTGAGTGGCCTTGAAGGTCTTTTCTCAGTCCAGTGACCTCTCTCAGCCTTGCAGGCTATTGTATTGTGAATTAGTGGAGGTGGTTGCAACAGACCCTTTTTGTGGCCGGCTCAGCTTGTCAGCATCAGAGTTGTGCTCTTTCTGGTCTTGGGTGCCAGCAGCAGACTCAGCAACTCTGAGTTTTCACTTAGCTGGTAATTGATTCAGAACATGCTACCTTTCAATGATGTATCCTTCAGATGGGGCTAGGTGGATTTGCCCAACTGTCATTGGTGTGACCGTGGCTTAGAGGAAATGGCTGCACACATCTTCTACTATTGTACTTAGGTGATGCCTTTTGGGGACTACATCCTGACCAGTTGGTGGCTCATATTGCTCCCAATCAGCTCATGTCCGTTGATCTTGCATACGCGTGCAACAATATGTCATCCCCATTTTCTGGGGTGAAGCTGATGGTGTTTCTCATGTTGTTAGCTGTGGCAAGAATGGTGATATGGACGTTGTGAGAAGAGGGAATCTTGTGATATGAACATTATTCTCATCAGGATCTGCTTGTTTTCTTTGGGCATCAGCTGAAGGTAAAGATTAGATCTGATAGAAAGTGTTTGATATTTACAGTGAAAGGTGGTGAGCCTGGTTCCTGTGAACAGGTCTATCCTTGATTTTCTCAAAATGCAACAGGGCAGTTTTCTGTGAACCCTCCCCTGGTTAAGTTAGACACTATTATGTTTTCTTAGTTAATGTGAATAAGTGTTGCTCCCAGTTGGTTTCCCCGCATTCTCTTTTTTTATGATTTATATTGAGATTTCCAGTCTTTTTTTTTTTTTTTTTTTTTGTCCTGTTTTCACTCAGCTGGGTCAGCATTTGATTTTCCCATTCTGTCATTTATTTTTATCCGTCCCATTCCATTAGTGAGTGTGCTTCTTTATTCTGTCAGCAGAATACAGTGGTCACTCTTATTTTCAGGAGTGGTCAGATCCTATTAACATTTGTTTTAGTTTTATCCTGTTATTTTTTTTAGTCCATTTTCTGGGTATTTTCCTTCCCTGTCATTTCTTGATTCATGAAATTTTTATATATCTTTGTAAAAAAAAAAAAAAAAAAACATTTTGTACTTTCATCACATTTTTTTTGTCATGTTTTGTAGGTCCCCTGTGAATATGCAGTACTGAGAGGTAATGGATGAGTTCTTGTGAATGCGTAAATTGTAATGAATGAATGAATGGGTCGTGAGTCTGACTAGGATAGCTAATGAAGATCAGCCTCTCCCCATTTCCCCTTCACAGCCTTGTGCCAAAATTTTGTATTATACAGAATAAATAAACTGTATTCAGTTACAGCCCACTTTCTTTTTGTCTGCCAACTGGACGCTAGTTGGGAACTTCCTTATGAGGGTGAGTATCATATTTTTGATTCTACACTAGTGTCCAAAGATGGTTTGAACTCAGTTTGCATCAGTACTTATGGCTGGCCACACTTTTTATCAATGGATAAGATGAATGATCTCCTGTCATCCTAATCAACTTGAAACCATAACTGTTTTACAGTTCTGCCCCTGAGAGTATGTGTGCATAATCTCAAAGACAACCAGATAAATACCTTTTGGTTATTAATAAATCTGCTGATAAATGGAACTTCTACTTCTTCAGAGTTTAAATTGTCTTACGGGCTGTCTTCGCGATTGCGCATGACACTGACACATACTCTCGGGAGCAGAACAGTAAAATGGTGATTGTTAACCTTGGGGATGAGATGAGGAGGATGATAAAACTACCGACCATGTACTTGGTGTCAAGCTTTTATTGTGAGGAGTTCCCCTAATATACTAACCAGAAGTGGTCAAAATGGTGACCAATTTAAAAGGTACCTAAACTACAAAAGGGACAAACAAAGAGAAGTAAAATGACACAGTCTCTGTCCTGTGGTAACAGAACAAGGAATAATATAGAGCCCTGGCTTATTTCTGTAATATACACTGACCTAGCTGGAACGAGTATTTGTGTGGTGCATGTGGCACTATTCCTTCAAAGCAAAAATGAGAATGCTTTACATTTGCAGCTTTGGCATTAAATAACTTGAATTCACAATTTCAAAGAAAGAAAGCATTCAATATATAAGATGTATGGTCATGTTGTGGCCTTTGAAAGCAAGCTTAAAATTTCAAGAAACACAAATTCCAGGTATTTTGTGAACATAGTCCTAGAATTGAAAGAAGAGTTTTCACCTTGTTTGCTGATTTTCACTTAGGTACAAATGAGTTCAAGCTCAGCCATTTGTTTTGGGAATGGAAATTAACTGTTCAGTGTTTGACTTCCTTGGAAAATATATTCAGTGGGGAATACTTTCAAAAATTCTTTTAGTTAGGAAATCCATAACTGAGTGGACTATGCTAAAAAGATGGCATCATTTATCTGTATGAACAATTATATTATGAAGCACACTAAGAATCATTTTAGAACAAGATTAACTGATGCTTGTCTGAATAATATCTTTCTCTTGACATCATGTCTAACACCTAATATGGAGAAACTTTCAGGTAAACAACAAGTTTAATATTGATTCATTGATTTTTTTCATTAAAATTAGGTAATTATTTATTTATTTTTATTAGACTTAAATTACCAAAGTAATTTAATAAAAAATCAACTTGAAGGTGAAAAACACCATGACTTAAAAGAAAAAAAAAATATTGTTGGATTTTAATAAATATTTTGATACTTTTTAAATAAATGAGGATAATTATGAGGAGTTTTCATTCCTAAATATAGAATAGTTTGGAAGAAAATTGCATATTATTTAAATGCATAGCCCTCCTTCCTTCATTTTTACATATTTTAAGATAATTTCTTGGTGATATAAATTCTTTTTACCTTCTTTTTCTTATAAAAAAATACAAAAAATGATTATGGTGGACTATGAAAATATAATTTTTTAAAAATAACATACATGCACACAAATGCAAGCTGGAAAATAAAAGTAAAATATTACTTGGATTTTTTTTTACAATTTTTATTAAATTTTTTTTTTTTATTATTAAATATTTTGATAAAATTTTTGTTTTATTTTTTGCACTAGGTGAATAGTCTAATATATTACTATGTAACAATGTTGACAAAATATACTGATATAATGAAAAAATATTTGTAGAACTGACCTTGTGGAGTTCATGTTATTAAGGCATGGTGAAATAGGGTGCTGCAATGTTGAAACAGGATCAAAGCATATGGGAATCCAATCCTTTATCTATATGTTCAATAAAAAGTAAAATACTACACAGCAGATAAATTATTTTGATTCACAAAGCATTTAAAGCTGGGAGTTTTTCAGCTTCTCGATGTGTCTACAAGAGCGGTTTTATCTCAACTGCATCTCTGAAGCAATATGCTGATGGGGTATTTTTTCTTGCCCTTTTAGGATAGAAATGAACAGAGAAGTAGAAAAAGGAGAGAAAATAAAGAAAAAAGGATTTCTTATAAGTAGGTTAAAATCCTGTGACCCCTTATGTCTTAGGGGCTTTACTGCTTTGCATAAGGTGATACTGATTTAAAAAAAAAGAAATGGTTATTTTGATAAAATCAGTATCTTTCTACAGATGAAATTCTTTCTCATGTGTGATCATTAGTTTTTATTCCATGTCTCTTTAAATTATGTCACTATTTCAATGATTTTTCTGTATTTTCAAAGTTGATGATTTCATAGTGGTGTTTTTCAAAATAGTCCCATCTTAAAAAAAAAAAAAGGACACTTGTCCATTTGGTAAGTGAATCATAATGTTTGAAGTTTTTCACAAAATATTTCTAAGTTGAAAAATTTAGTGGATGAAATATCCAAGAAATTCAACACTTAAAAAAAGATGTACGTCTTGTTTTTAATAATCTGTATAAAAGAAAATGGTGACATATCCAAAGACCAAAATGCTTTTGAGTCACATGCTACTTTTGCAGAAAAAAAAAAAAAAATTAAAAATGTTTCACCACTGAATGAGGTCTACACTTTTCAACAACCACCCTCTGGCTCTGAACTCTGTCTCTTCTCTTTTCTCACTCAATTTTTATACATGTATCTATGATTTTGCAGGTGTGCTCCTTGTGTCTAACATCTGCTCTATACTCTGGAAAAAATGACCAAGTGAAATACACGCTGGCTATATATAGAGAAATCTTATCCAATAACAGTTATTGATAACTTGCTTTTACCCAGACAGGCAACAGAAAAGGACAATTCATAATGCTCAATTTCATTATTTTCATATTCCTGTAAATTGACAATCTAGCTTTTTTTACCCATGCCAGAAATCCAAAATAATGACAGCTATAAAATTCACAGATGACCATCGCAGAAAAAGGCACATCTTAATCTTGCTAATTGGCCATATTTTTCATGCATGTTCAAAGTTGTCCTAATTATCTTTCTGTAATATTTTTCCCTAGCTGGTCAACACAGCACATTCTACTTAAACCAGATGTTCCCTGGTTCTTTGTCCAGAATAAATTAGATCATTATTTTCAGTGACTACACATATTCTCTAACACTAACGTATTGTAAACATATTTTCCTAGTTTCTCAGGACTCAGACAATTGGGACAATTCATTGTCTTTTTCTTATCAGTGGAGAGTGGATAGGTTTGGGAATTTTGGTTTTTCTCAATTTGACTAAATCCCATCTCGTTAAATCTGGATTTTATTCTCCTTGGAACTGTTTTTAATTTAATTTTAAAACATGAAATTTGACACATTTCATTTTTCTTCTCAACCATTCACTTCCCTCTTTGAGAATGTTAACAATTATCATCCAATTAGTAGGCTCTCCAAACTACCATTCTGTAATTTCATGCATTTAAATGTTTAAACAGGGCCAGTGCCCTGTTACATATGTAAACAGCTTGGTGAGGAGGAAAAGTCAGATGTTGCAGAAATAAAGAAAGCTTATGAATTGCCTTTACAACAAATTTTGTGGCCTATGAACAGTTTATAGCTTGTCATCTATGCCCTAGAGTGTTTGTTGATGCATATCTTGCAGACTTACAAAAGCTTGCTTTGCTGTTTGGGGGAATATCAGAACAAGGTCTGACATGTGCTTTTGTAGTGGGACTGCCGAACCATGTGATTTTTTTTCGCATGGTTCAGCAGTCTCACCACAAAACACAAACTGTGAGCATCGTTGAGAATGGATGAGATGAATGTAAGCCAACTACTAGGTAGGACCTGACAGTTATGAAAGATGAAATGACAGCTGAAAAAACAGTCATGATAGCCACTCTTCCAATTGAAACAGACATTCTCTTCACTAAGTGTCCGACCAACATCAGGTGCTCTGGACCTAATCATTATGTCAAGGATTGCCAATATTGACACATGGAGACCAGTGCTATCCATCCATGAAAGTCCTATCAAAAGCACAATGTTTTTGATGCCAAGGATTAGCTCGTATCACTGTGCACTGTCAGATCAAGGACAAGATATCAGCACCAGTTTCCTTCCCACAAAAGAAATAAATGAGGCACTCCCAGTGATAAATGTGCACATAGATGGGAGACTGTGTACATCATTGGTAGATTCTGGCTGTTCCCACTCTCTCATTAATAACTCAGAATGTCTTGCTTAGAGCAAAAAGAATATGAATATGTCGAAAATTCCTTAAGAGTCAAGGAATTGGTACCATAACACTTTAACTAGATTCAGATAATCTATTTTAAGTCACAGTCCTAGTAGTGGATAGTAAACTGTTGGGATTTGACTTCATCAGGAAGTTGGATGGAGTTCAAATATCTAGCTCAGGCAAGGCTATGTTCTTGCAATAGAAATTGCTGATATGTGCAGCCCTTAAAATCAGTGAACCTGACTTTAGCACTGAACTTGACAAAAACACAAACATCTGGACTGCAACCTGGAAATGGACATCCACTAGAACTGAGAAATATGATACCTGAGTATCCCATGTCCAAACAAGTCAGAAGAAAATGAACAAAAGTTGCAGACTTGGTTGCAACTGTACCCCTGAAGAAGAATTACATATCCCAGAGGCCTAATCCCATTGATGGCAGTAGTGCAAGAGAACAAGGAGAATGTGTATCCTGTGTTGGATATTACTGTGAATTGAAGAAGTATGCTGATGCTGGCCTGTGCATGGAGAAGATGAGAGATTGGTGGCAAAGAGGGTCTAATGTTTCTATCTTTGGAAGAGTTACTAGGTGATATTCAAAGGATGCAGGTATTGCTTACCCAAATGGATTTTTGAACTGAATATAGCACCAACAATAATGAGATCTATCGATGACAATTTCATTTGACATGCAATGTCAGAATATATAGATGAAATATATACCCATGAAAGTATAACATCTGTGGCATGTGTACAGCACTTAGCTGACTCTGAGTTGTAAGCAGCCAAAACAGTGCTTGAGTGCTTGGCTTGTATGTCTGAGAGGAGCACAAAACAACACAAAAGTGTGGAAGCAATGTTCCAGAAATACCAGAACTGATAACTGATTGCACTGTATTTTCACTGTGTGGGAAACTGGTGTGACACACCCTGTTTGCAGTTGACTCAGAGTTGTGACAGCTTTTATCAAGCACAAAGCAACAGCAGTCACAACTGGTTGGAATGACTAGGGGAATTACTCCCCTCTTAAAAACATTACCATAAAACTGGTTGCCAGAATATGTCACAATGACTCTGCATGCAGCAAGTGGTGCATAAACAGATGGATGTTGGAGGTGTGAATTGACACAAGCTCTCTTGCCCCTGGGATCTCATATGAACTCAGAAAAGTAGCCATCAAAACCGGTTGTGTGTCCATTGAAGGACATGCAACACATCAACTTGGCAGAGCTTGATGCCATGATTTAAGGACTCGACCTAGTACTCCAGTGGGCCACAGCCAAAATGCATTTGTTCACGGATTCTTACAGGAAAGGACACAGTAACACAAAAGCTACAAGTGAAATACTCCTCAGAAGACAATTATGAACTATCTGTCGATGGAGCCAGAACTGGGCAGAAAAACTGACGAGTCCCACAAAAATGGCTAGATGCAAGAAGAAAAGAATTTGAACCGACATGTGCTGCATCAATGGATACACCTGATAAAGGCTGTACACTGTCAAAGTGAACATCCTGGCATAAAGCGCTCATTGAATTTTGTAAAGTGGATCATTCTCCAGCTTTGAAGGCAGATGTTAATGTAGTAGTTAGAGAATGCAAGGAATGTGAGTCAATTGACCCAACCCCAATATGTTGGCTACAAGGTGAGCTGAGTGTGCCTGAAGCATGGAAACAATTGCGAATGGGCTTTACCCACTATAATGAAAGATACTACCTAACACTGGTAGATTGTGGCCCTTGCCATTGGTTTGGCAGCCCTTACATCAACTGAATTCTATCGATGTCATCAATCATTTAGGTCAACCAGAAGAACTCACAAACAATGATACTGTGTTCCATAGCCAGCTGGTCAAAGACTTTTAGTGAAATGGAGTGTCTAACTCTGTCTTTAGTGTGCATACATAACTGCAGACAACAAGAAGAATCCATTGCACTATTAAAAAAATTGCTGCTAGGAAGCAATGCTTGATCATGGAGGTGGTCTACTGGTATAATATCACACCAAAAAAACAGCACCTCTTTCATTACTGCACCTAACATCATCCATTGCTATCAAGTGAGGGTGAAAGGAATCAATTCAACTCTTCCACCACAATACGAAAAGAGCACATGCTGTACAAAATAAGAGAACATGTGAGAGTAAACCCACACAATGTTCTTCAAGGTATCATTGGGTCATGTAATTGGTATCAGCAGTCCACACACAAATTTTGATTGATAGAATGCTGCACCACCTGAATCATTTTCACTTCACAGTTTCATTATATCAGAGACTGACACAGACAGTATATCAAGCATGTCCTCTGAAAGTATGAAAGTATTTGGATTCGGGTATCTAATAGTTCTTCTGATGGAGATGGCTTGGGCCAGATGAGCAGTATGATACACTGGAAAGTGAGTCCCAGGAAGGAGGAGATTGTACCCCTACAATGGAATGCCAAAATTAAAAGACCCACACCCAGTTGCCATATCTGTAGTCATGATCATGAGATTGGGGGAGTATACAGAAGAAAATGGTGACATACCCTGAAGGTCAAAACATTTTTCTGTCACATGCTGCTTTTGCAGAAGTGTTATACTGTACCTATGGATATAATGGGTATGTCCCAATCCTCATAAATACAGTGGAATATACTGTCTGGAGGATTCACCACTAATAATGGATTAATTGACTACACCCCGCTGGTGAATCTTGTATGTTGTTAATGTTATAAAGATTATCATTCCATTTCCAACCTTCATTTTGGTTATTCTTATTCAGTAACCTTTTCTAGGTTACAACTTTTGACGATGAGGATTTGGCCAAACTCAAATAAACATTCACCAGTACAACATTTGAAGAACAAAGATTTCGGCAGAACAGAACTCATATAAATGTTCACAAATTTGATAGTCTATGAATGAAGATATCAGCAAAGCTTATGTAATAATTACCAAAGCTACAAAGCATTTTTGGCTACAAGTATTTTCTAAGAATTATGTGGATTTTTGCCAAGTTGTTTGAATTACAACATTCAGAAAAACACTTCAAAGAACTACAAAAACATAAAAGGTATGTGAAATTGAAGTTTACAAAAATTATGTTTTGTTGAGAGGGTTTCTTGGTGTAACGCTGTTGCATTTGAAGTTAATTAGTAGGAAGAATTAATGTGTTTTTTAGAAACAGTTGTGTTAAAAAAAAAATTAAAAAAAATAATTTTTGTGGAAAGTTAGTTCACAAGTACAAAATGGAGGATTGCAAAATGGTTTTACTGGAAATATTGAGACAAGATGAACAACAGAGACATTACAAAGAAAGACTTGTAGAGTTGTGGGTAGAACAACAGAAAATGTTAATGAGTAACAAGAATGAAAATTCAGAAGACTCCATTGTAAATGCTATTGCTGAATTTCATTATATGCCTGAAGAGGAGTTAACTTTTTCATTGTATTTCTGTAGGTACAAAATGGACCGTGCAAATTGGTCTGACCAAAAAAAGGTCAGACTAGTGGTAAGGAAACTAGGCACTGTCAAACAAAGTTCATAAATTACATATTACCAAAGAAAACTAGTGGTTACTGTATTTTTGGAACTCTTCAGCCCAAAGATGTTGTTCCATAAAAGATGGAAATGCATGAACTTAGTAAAAAAGGAAGATGATGATTTCACAACATTTGTAAGCATTGTGAACAATCAGTGTGACAAGTCCAAAATAGCAGAATTAAGCCCTGACAATTTTAAATGCCTGTTCAAGGTTTGGTGTCAACAAAAGACGCTGAAATCAGGAGAAGGGTTTTAAATAAACTGGAAAACGAATCCAATCTGACTTTACAAAACCTAGCAGAAGATTGTCAGATGTTTGTAAATGTTTGACAAGATGCCAAAGATATTGAAATAAGCATTAAACAAAGTGTGTCAAAAATAAGGTGATGAAGAAAAAAACATTACTCCTAATCCCTGTCATGCATGTGAATTACATTGGTGTAAGGACTGTCCATACAAAAAGAAAGAATGTTTTTGGTGTGGAAAAAAAGGACATAAGAAAACCCACAGTAAGACAAAAGTAATTGCATTAAAGTTACTAATATGGATGAATCTACTGGTTGAAATATAAGGAAATTTGTGCAGGTAAAAATCCTTAACAAAAATATCAAATTACAATTGGATAGTGGATCCAATTTAAGCATAATAAATGTATATGCATGGAGAAAAATAGTTAAACCAATGTTAATGATTACCAGGAAAAACGCTCATGTTACAGGATAGAAAATAAAATTTAAAGGGGAATTTATAACAAATATGACGTTAAACAATAAAACCTTGAAATTAAGACTATAATGAAAAATACAAATAACCTTTTTGGAACAGACTGGATGGAGCAGTTTAATTTATGGAACAGTCCAATGATTTTGTTTTGCCAAGAAGTTAAAGGTTTTACCTATGAAGCAGAAAGTTTGAAGAAATAGTTGAAAATTAAATTCCCAGAGGTATTTTCTGGTGGGGTAGGCAGGTGCAAGAAAATGAAAACTAAATTTGAGCTAAAGGAAAATATGCAACCGGTTTTCAGGAAGAAAAGGAATGTACCCTTTTCATTGCTAAAACAGATCAATGACAAGCATTACAGACTCAAAAAATGAGTGTTTTATCTAATCGAGCTTCACCAACAGTATATATAAAGAAAAAGTCTAAAGAGATACGTGTCTGCATAGATTTCTCAACAGGCTTAAACAATGCCTTCAAAGTTATCCTTCTCCACTTCTGGAGCCGGAAGAGGTTTTTGTGCAACTTAACGGGGTCAGATATTTTTGAAAATCAACCTTAGCAACATATATCTGCAGATTGAAGTGAACGATGAATGTTCAAAATTGCTTACAATAAACACACATTGAGGAATGTATAAATTCAATCATTTGGCTTTCAGAATTAAAATAGTTCCAGGTATTTTTTAGCAAGTAATGGATGCAATGCTTAGTGGACTTGACTTTGCAGTCACTTATCTTGAAAATATTTTGCTGAAAAGTGGAAACTCAGAAGAAAAATGTTTTTGAAGTTTTCAGAAGGATTAGGACTATGGATTCAAGCTGAAAGTTGAAAAGTGTGAATTTTTTATGGATAAAATCAAATATTTGGAACAAATAATTGACAAAAATGGCAGGAGACCAGATCCAGCATAAGCCAGTGTTATAAATGCCTGCTTCTGAAAATGTCAGTTCCCTACAAAAATTCCTGGGTTTGGCAAGTTATTATAATGTATTTGTGCCAAACATGCATTGTTTGTGAGCTCCTTTAAATGAACTATTAAAAAAAGACTATAAATGAGTTTGGACAATGGAGTGCCAGGAGACATTTGAAAAAAATTAAAGAAATGTTAATTTTGGACTTGTTTTTAACACATTACGATCCAAAAGAAGAAATAACTTAGGCAAGCGATGCTCGTTTGTACAGAATAGGAGCCTGCATTATACATAAATTTGAAGACAGCTTGATTATTGCACACACATCCAGGACACTTCTTCCAGCTGAAAAGAATTATTCCGTGATAGAAAAGAAGTGTTTAGGGACTGTTTCTCCTGAAGAAACTTCATTGATTCATTCACAGAAGTTTTACCTTACAGATCAGAGACCATTGTTAGCTATTTATGGGTTCAAAAAAGCACTACTGACCCATACAGCTAATAGGTTACAACTATGGAGGACCATTCTATTAAATTATGATTTCAGGATGGAATTCTTGTTATCGAGTAAATTGAGTCACGTGGACAGATTGTCCAGACTTATTCCAAGAAATAGTAAACCTTTGAAAGACACAGTCATTGCTTCTCTACAAGTGGAAGTAGAGATAAAAAATGTACTCTGCAATACTATGCGGGAACTGTCTATGACTTTGGAAGAAATAAAAAGTAAAGCATTGGATGACAGTTGTGGAAATGAAGACAAAACTAAGGAAAGAGGTATAATCAATTTGCAATGACATTCTCATGTACAGCGAAAGAGTGGTGGTATCTTCATCACTACAGAAATAAATCCTGAAAGAATTCCACACAGGATACCCTGGTATATCCAGAATGAAAATCTTAATGAGAATTTATATATCAGTATATATAAATTCTCATTAAGCTTTTCATTCAGAGCCTGTTTGTTAGTCATGCAGAAGCTGTGCTTTAGCAGCTAAAGCACCACCAATAAAGTTCAATCCATGGCCAGAAACTGACTGCCCATGGTCATGTCTGCATATTGACGTTGCTGGTCCACTTAATGCGTCATATTATTTGATTATTGTAGACAGTTTGTCCAAGTGGTTAGAGATATTGAGATATAAGAAACCAACCATGCAAGTAGTAATTGGGTTCCTATACGAACTTTTTGCAAGGTTCGGAGTATCAGATTCTATTGTTTCGGATAACAGAACCCAATTTACATTGAAAGAATTGAAGGAATTTTGCAAAATGTTTGTGGTAGAGCACATAACAATTGCTCCTTACCACCCTAGAAGTAATGGCCAGGCAGAACATTTTGTGGATACCTTTAAGAGGGCTCTAAAAAAATCCAATGTTGGATCCACAGATACAGCATTGCAACAATTTCTATGAGTGTATCAGCTTACACCAAATAAAAATGTGCCTTCAGCCATGATTCCAGCAGAAATTCTGTTTGTATGGAAAATAAGATTGGTTTTTGACAAGCTGATACCCAATAAGAAAAAAACTTGAACATATGATATAAAAAGCTGGAAATAAATTTTATGAAGTTGGTCAAAAGTTTTTTACAAGATATATCAGATGGGTAAAAGATATTGGGAAGTTGGAACTATCGTCTGAAGAATCGGTAGGATGGTATATTTAATCAAACGATCAGAAATGGTGCACAAAAGGCACCAAATAAAAAGTAGGCATATAAATAAAGAGAACAATACTCCAGTAGAAGTTGAGCCTATGGAAGTTCTTTTTGACAAATTCAATGTGCCCATTCCTCAGAAAGCTCCTGTGATAGAAGTTCGAAAAAGACAAAGTAAAATGAAAAGAAGGGATGCAGAGAGAATCAAAATCAACCCAAAAAGGGAAAGATGTTGACTCTGTGCAGAGTAAATCTAAGGAGTGGGGCTGTTATACTGTACCTATGGACTATAATGGGGATGTCCCAATTCTCATAAATTCAGTGGAATATACTGTCTAGGGGATTCACCACTAGCAGTAGATTACTTACTACACGCTGCTGGCGAATGTTCTATGTTGATAATGTTATAAAGATCCATTTCCAACCTTCATTTTGGTTATTGTTGTTCAGTATCCTTTTCTAGGTTACAACAAGAAGAGAAAAAAGAAGAAAGAAAAATGCTTCACCACTGAATGAGGTCAGTGAGCTCATGTAAATAAGCTTCTGCTAACCAGTCATGGTTCAAGTGTCACTAAGTTGAATGGATTACATAGAAAAATTTCCATTTCTATGCTTCACAAATAGAAAACCTGAAAAGGGTCCACCAAACTGTTATAAAAGCAACTGACTTTGCCTACAAGGAGATTTTTACAAGCTGTGTGTGTAGATTTGAACATTGTGAACTTTTATTATACATAATCATTTAGCTTCATATCTCTGCACCCACACAATTCAAGTGTATGTACATCAAAAACAGTTTATTCTGCATTTATTTCATGAAAAATGGTCAGGTTCAACAACTAAATTTGTATTGCTGACTATGAATGAAAATCACCAGCTGAATACCATTTTAAATCACTTGTTTCATTGATATATATTACAGTTTAAATTTTTTTCTTAGATTTTCTTTAATGATACATTTTAAAACTGTATAAAGCATTTATTTATCTATTTTTAAAATAAATTCAAACTGGCAGTTTGGAGAAAATAAGACATTTTTTTATTTTATCCACACTTTTCTGACACTAGGATCTATTTGAAGTATTAGGAAAATTTGATTTATTTGAGAAAGATATTAGAATAATCTGCAACATTTACTGAAATCAAACTACACATCAAGGGATGTGTAAGGCTGATTTATTCAACCTTTACAATGAGGCAAGCCTAAGAGAACTAGAAGTCTTACCAGGAGTTATTGGTGGGCACCATCTTAAGATATGTATATGTCACAGTGTTGAGGGCAGACGCAAAGAAAAAATGCAGTAACTCTTAGATAAGATAGTAAAGAAAAGTGAGGAAAAAGGACTAATTGTCAATTGTAAGATGATAGAATGTATAGTCACCAACAAGAGGAACAGCTCAAGATGTATACTACAAAATGGAGACATTAAAATAAAACAAGTACAGATGCTTTCTAGAAACAAAGCAAAATATCAATAAACAGAAAAATTTCATTGGAAACAAGGATAAGAGTACTCAACTGTTGTTTAAGATCAACCCTCTTATATAGTAGTGAATGTTGGACAATTTCTTCACAGATGAAGAGGTGACTTGAGACAATGAAGATATGGTTCTAGAGAAGAATGCCGAGAATATTCTGGATGGAACATGTAAGCAATGAGAAGGTTTTAAGAAAATTAAAAAGAAAAGGATACTTTTGCTTAGAATCAGAAAGAAACAGTTGAAATTTTTGGGGCACATAAAGGTGCTTGGAGAATTTGATGCAGAGGGGAAACAATAACATACCTAATGAGCTTGTGTAAATGAATACAGGGAGGATAGTAAGAGGAAAAATATTACTTAGTATTATAAGGGATAGAAAGTTGTAGAGTGCCATGATGCTCACATCTTAGAGACATGGCACACAAAAAAGTTATTGACTTAAAAATCAGTTATTGAAAGTCTTTCTTCTTGTATGCCTTTCACATGGCATAATGGAAGCACATCTCTGCCTCAACTGCTGCTCTCTCTGTCTTCTTTCTCACTGTCATTCCTCTCTGGTCTAATGCTTTTATGGGCTCTCACCCAACATCGGTGTGAGGACTGATCCAAATATCAGAAAAGGTGTCCTTTTTGCATGCCAATCTGCAATCTTGTACTCCTGACTTCTCTTGCTTGTACCTCACACCATTACATTTCAGTGGGTGTATTTGTTGTTCCCTCACTTCCTCATATCAGTTCCTCATGCTGCTGTCATCCAGGGAATAGGTATTTCACCTGATCCCATGCACACCCGATGCAACATAGATGTCATCTTTAATGTCACTGTAAAATCATTATTTGCATTTCTCTATTCCTAATTATCACGTTTGGTCCATAACTCTTCCTCCTTTCCTACTTGACCAAAATTTTCTGACTTTAGCGACAAGTGCAACCTCCACCCTATCAACAAGAAATATAGAATTTACTCTTTTCCTCGCCCACTTGTAGCCATAAAATTATTATCTATAACTAGCTTGGTGGTCTCTGTCCAAATCGCACTCCCTTCACCTTGTTCCCTGGGCTTCACTTTAACCAGATGCCCAAGTGGATTTCAGCACTATCTTCTAGTAAGGTCTTTATTCACAAAATGAGAAACAAAATGTATATTTTCTTTTGTTTTCAGTATGTCCTTCAATCTGTCTATTACCTTCTTCATACTCATGAATTAAGAAAACAAGATAAGATTATATTTTCTCTTGTTTTTGGTATGTCCTTCAGTCTATCTACTACCTTCTTTGTGTTCACTTTCAATTTAATTTAAGCCTTTTTTTTTTTCTTTCTTCAAATTATCAGATTTTTAAAGTGTCACTATTAATACTGGTCATACTTTGTAATTATATTTCTTTATTAACTATATTATATTTTCTTTGAAGAAGTAACTCAATTTGACAGAATTCTTGTTGAATATTTTATTTAGTATGAGTTCTTTTGAGAACTTATCAAATAATATATATCCCTATTTTGGTTTTCATAGTATTATTAAATGGTGATTGAAGTAGATTATATTTCTTTGGTGCCTTCTACTTCAGTAGCTATTCTCTTTCTCCTCCATGAAAGATAGTTTGTTCCATAATTTATTTGAAAACAAGCTGTTTAAAGATATCTTTATCTGTTGTTTTAATTGAATGTTTCTTTGTATTTCTAATTTTGTCTTCATATCATTATGTAAGTAAAATTATCAACCAGAAGTGTTTTTATCAATTTATTTTGTTAATGTATAAATCATATTTTGCAAAATGCTTTATCTTATTTAATAATTTAATCACTGTTTGACTTGTGATAATACTACATCACTAAGTTAATCATTAATTAATGATTAACAGTGGTTAAAAATAGTGATCAGTCATTAGCGTGGAAATATGTGTAATCAATTATACTTTGTTGGAATATTATGACTAGATATGTATTTCAACTCTTATTTAGTCTCTCTCTTAGAACCTTTGGAATTAATATTCTTAATCCACCTTGAAATAGGACATTAATTACATAAATATTTGATAAATTACTTAAACTTGTAACCAATATATTAGACATTTCATTCACATCTACAGTTTGTTATAGGTTCTCAGGCACACAGTTATATGTAGAATGTGCAAAAAAAAAATGTTTGAAGACCATTATTCTACATACTTGATTTTTGTGATAATGTTGGTTCATTTGAGAATTTAATACCTACTTATTTTGTGCTCTGTTGTCTTTGTTTTTTTACCATTTATCAAAATCCATGTATATCCCTTACCAAAATTCAATTCTTAAGTAGTTTAAAATTACTTTCAATGACTGTTCTTTGTTTTTCTGGATTAAAACCAAAAGCCACATTTACAAACAGTACATCAATGCTACACTCTGAATTAAATGTACTGATGGTCTGTATAATTATTAACATCAGCAAAGTATGACAATAGATATATAGTCAATGGTATTTGAGTTGGTTTGATGGCATTTATCAAGTAATTTTATTTATGACCGATCAAGCATAGTTATATTTTGCTTCTCTTGCTTCATAATCCTTTCAGTGGGATTGTAGATAACTTGGTAGTACCCATCTCCTATCCAAGTCCTTGGCCAGCATCCGAAGACCAATTGCACAGACCGAAAGTGATGTGGATCGCTTTCGGTCTGTGCACGTGGTCTTTGAATCCATTGTTCAGTCATTGTCTGCTTGTGCAGATCATCTGCCCAGTAGTGCAGTGCAAATACTGCCCCTTCACATTTTTTAGCCTGCTGCTGAAGTGGTTTACCAGGGAGTGGCATGTGGAGTCAATGTGTGAGAGATTTAAGGGATGTGTTGCCTGTCCACCTTAATAATAATAAAGTACAGCCAAGCAACAAAGGTACTACTTCTACCCACTGCACCCCTACACACACACACATATATATATATATATATATATATATATATATATATATATATATATTTACACTGGAAGTCTGAGTAACAGTTCATCAAATGTATTACTGTATATAGTTTTAAAATAATAATAATAGAAATAAATAAAGAAGAAAAGTATAAAATTATTGTGCAATATAGGTGAACATTTTATTATTATTATTATTAAAATATCTGAAAGATAATAGAACAAGTTGGCTAGTAGTAAACAAAACAATGTTATACCTGGAAATACTTTTCCAACAAATTTGAAAATGTTACTTTACAATTAATAAATAAGAAAAGGATAAAAGAATATTGGAATTATAAACGATAGACAAAAAAATCGACGATAATGAATCAATAGTCAAAGATAAACAAAAATATTACTGCTCAAAATGTTTTCCTACAATTTCATAAAAAGAGAAATGTTATGCTTAAATATAAAGAAATTAGAGTTATTCACGCCAATATATAAGTAATTTAACAAATACAATGCATTAAATGTTTTTAATATAACTCTTTGTGAGATATTCTTAATAAATTACACTTGCTAAATAACACTTATTTTAAAAATAAAAAATAATCGATTTATAACATGACTTATCTTAAAAATAAATGAATATATATAAAAGCTTATAAAATATATATTTTAAATACTATAAATGCATAACATAACAAATATAATAATAAACAAAGAAAAATATGAGAATAAATGAATAATTAAACAATCAAGACTCTCCTTTAAAATATGACATCACTTTCTTTGAGCAATGATAGAACATGTCTGTTCATTCCGACATCATGAGTTTGTGTGGAAAAGGGTTGCAAGTTTTATCAGCTACCAGGGACCTCTTCTTGGCATTGTCAAACGGAGAAAAATGACGTGGTTTGAACATGTTACAAGGCACGACAGCCTGTGCAAGACCATCATGCAAGGCACTATTGAAGGTTGATATAGGTGAGGACGCCAAAGCAAAAACTGGTTGGACAATGTCAAACAATAGACAAGTATGATTATACCAGAATTACTGATGGCTGCCATTAATAGACTGAAGTGGAGGAGATTCAGTGTGGCTTCTGCATTCAGATCCCCCCCTTACGATTACAAAAGTCAAGGGGATGATGATGATGAATTATGAACCAGATTCTGAAAACTGTTGAAAGAGTCAATTGAAAATTAACAAAATTATATACTTTATCTATGTGTACATACATAATAAGTCACAGAATATTTGGTGGGGGGAAACTGCTGAAGCTAGTCACAGTGTTATCAGAATTTGAATAGAAAATTGACAAGCTAAGTAACTAATTCAGGGTTTCTAGCCCTTACATTTTATGAAGGCTTTGCCCCCTAAATATTTAGGGGACAAAGCCAGCATCCCTCTCAATGATGATCCAGTTGACAAAATCTGCTGTCATCAGGCTACTGCATATAAAAGCACATTGATATTTTGTCAGCAAATGAAACTAAATAAGCTGCTTCCACTATTAGAGCATAAAATCACATATTTTGTGAAATATTAAATAATAATTGTCAATTTACCAACCTATTATATCCCATTTTCTCCAAATGCATTTACTTGTACTTGCAGACAGATTTCACTGTCCCTTGATAGATAAAACTCAGTTTCATTATTTGATATGTAATGAAACCTCTAATCTGTTATTCTTTTGTTAGATTTTTTTCTATAATTCCTTCCTCCATTCACCAACAAAGATATTTAACTGCAATTCACTGGATCCTAAAATAAGAAAGTTTGATTCAAATACTAAATTCACTGGTTTGCTTCACTCAATCATATTATAAGGGTAGCACCGCAATTGTAGACAAATAACATAGAAAATTTTTGGTTTGTAACCACTTTATTTGGACAGATATAGTTTTGTATTAAAAAGTACTTGCAATTTTAGAAGTCTCTCTGTTCCCTTATTACTTCTGGTCAAAGATTGTATAGAGGTAGGAACCAAGAAAAAGATTTGTTATTAGGTATTGTTCCATTATTCCTATTAGGTTGTTTGGAAAATAATGTCCGATTTTTAGAATAAACTTTTGTGTTCTAATATGCTATTATAATAGTTTCACAAAAACATATTACTCCTCCCTAATGTCCTCTTTGTTAATTTTATACCGATCTCTTTCAGAATTTAAAACTTAAAACATTATATACCTCATCTTGAACAGAAAAAAAGAGATATATTTACTTTTTTTTTGCATAAATTGAAGCTTGGTCATAATGCTTCTCAAACTGCTGCCAACATTAACAGAGCCTGGATTGAAGGATCCACTTGTGATCAGAGGGTACGTCACTGGTTTCTGAAATTCCACAGTGATCAAGGTGGTAGAGG
Organism: Acanthosepion lycidas; assembly: GCA_963932145.1. Taxonomy (NCBI): domain Eukaryota; kingdom Metazoa; phylum Mollusca; class Cephalopoda; order Sepiida; family Sepiidae; genus Acanthosepion; species Acanthosepion lycidas. Next base: position 114,426 of record CAWVQA010000043.1, read on the forward strand.
ACAATCAACATCTGAAAATACTTGAAAAAAACCCATGTCTAAGTGTCCAAGAAATGTCTCAGATAATGGGTATCAGCATTTCAACAATATCAGACCATCTCATGAAAATTGGCAAGGTGAAGAACCTTCATAAATGGGTTCTAGATGAAGTTGGTGAAAATCAAAGAATTCAACATTTTGCTGCATCTTCAAAATTCAAATGAACCATTTTTTGATTGAATAGTGTCTTATGATAAGAAATTGATCCTTTATGACAATCATAAATGACTTGATCATAACAAAGGACCCAAACTCTTTGCAAAATTGAAATTGCACCAACAGAAGATTTGTCTTGTTGTTCACTATTAGCATTATCCATTACAGCTTTTTGGAATCTAATCAGAGCATCACTGCCGAAGTTTTACTGCCAGTAACTGGATGAAATGCATATTCATTTAGGCAAAATGTGACTGACACTGGTTAATTGACATGGTTCAATTCTGCTTCATGACAATGTTCGGTCACATATTATCAGGATGACACTGCATAAACTCATTGACTTGGGATGCCACATTCACCATATTTCCCTAATCTTTCGCCTACTGACTACCACTTTTTTCAAGCATCTTAATAATTTCTAAGCCAAAAGATATTCCTTTGCAAAGAAGACGCAGAAACTGCATTCAAAGATTTCTTGATATTCAAACCTTTGGACATTTTATGGTAAAGGTATAACTTGATGGCAGAAATGTATAGATATTTAGGGTTCCTATTTTGTCTGATTTAAACACTGTTTAAATACATTTAAAAAATAAAAATAAAAATCCGACATCATTTCCTGAACAACTTAATATTTACACTAAAACCACCATTCTTTACTTAAAGCCAATTCATAATGCAACTCATGCCCAGTACTGGAGGCCTATCTCAAATTTTGCTGTTTCATTGGGAATGAAGATTTTTAGTTTCGGTTTGTGTTTGTGGTAGTTTACTGCTGTAGCTTGTTTAAAAAATATTTGCATATTACATTTGGAATAACTTTAGTTTATCTAATTAGGTATCCCAAACTGCCCTACTTTACAATGTAAAAATGTCAAAATAGTGAAATTTTTTCCATTTCAACTGTTGATATCTCATTTATTTTCAAGCATATTTTGATAAAATTAGTATGTAAACAAAATTACTTTTCTCTTTATAAAGATACAGATCTTTCTTATGTGGGATGACTAATTTTTATTCCATGTTTCTTTTAAATTATGTTGCTATTTCAATGATGTCTGACAGTTTTTCTGCATTTTCAAAGTTGATAATTTCATAGTGCTTTTTTTTCTTTTTCTTTTTTATTTTTTTTTTCCAAAATAGTCCCATCTTGAAGAAAAGAAGTATGCTCATGGTGGTAATTTTAAAACTTTTTGCACTTTATGCTGTCTCCTTACACACATCAAAATAGTGCACAAGAAAACAAAAACACTCGTCAATTTGATGGGTGAACCATAAAGTTTGAAGTTGTCATTCACGAAATATTTAAAAACTTTAATGGATGAAATAGCAGAGAAATTCAACCCTTAAAAAATGAAATTTACATCTTGTAGAGCAATGTCTTGTCTAATAATCATCTGACTTCATATTTTTGCATACATTCAACTCAAGGTGAATGTGAATCAAAAAGAGTATTTTGCATTCATTTCAAACAAAATTATTGGATCTGATGCATTGAAATGTGCATTGCTGACCAAGTGAATGAACACCGCCAACTGGACCCCATTTTAAATCACTTTTTTTTTTCTGGAATCACTTTTGTTTTCGTTGATTTTTTTTATGCATTTTTAAAAAAAACAGAATTCATATTATAAAATAGAAAAATAAATATATAAACTAGATATATTCTTAGTTTTTAAAATTCACACACATGTTTGTCCATAAAAAATAATTTTAAAATCTTTTAAAAAGTGTTCAGTTTCCTTTTAATGGCATTTCATTTACATTCATGGTTAGTAATATTTTCTCTAATTCTCTAGATTGAAAATTTATTTACATTTTCTTTTCTAAAAATGAAATTGGATAAATTTTATAAAAGAATGAACTGGATAAGTTTAACTTTGGCACATGGGTCCAAAACAATTGAAATGTAATTAAGTAATTTTCAAAAATGTAATAAGTTTCTTTTTCTTTTAATGATTATTTATTTACTAATTCCAAGGATAAAATGGAAGGTAAAATGAAATTATTACAAATGTTCTTAAAAACATATTTTATAGTTCAACTTTTGCAAACATGCATTGTCTTTTTGTAATTTTTTTCCTTAAGCCTTTATCATAACAATGTTATTGAAGATAATAAGCATAACATGTTTTCTTTTTAAGTGGGTGGATATCTGTTCCTTTTCCTTTTTTGTGCATTGGTGCTTTTCATGTCAAAGATCACTACCAAGGTGATAAATAAAATTTACATTTAATCTTCTGTTCTGTGGATAATGAAATCAATGCCCTGAGAAGTTAAAAAATTGTGTTAAAGGGATATTCACTGATATAACCTTTAATGGAACTTCATCCCCACCTCTAAAGGAACAAAGGAAGTAAGAAAAGTGTAGTGAATTACTGCAGAGGGCAAAGAAGCCCAGGATTGCATGTATTTTTTATAATGCTAGAATAAAATTAAGAATAAAATAAAAGGAGAAAGAAATGGTAGCTTTGAGGGTCACATATGGCAGAAAAAGTGTTTGATATCAGATTGATCTTTGAAGTTAGTGACATTGCCACCGATTTACCAATCATGGAGTGGATTGAGAATGTTGAGTTGGTATGTGAGCTGTGTGACATGAGGAGGATCAAGCATGTCCTGCTTTATTATTGAGAAGTGGGGCTCTTGCTGTATACCAGCAATTAAGTAAGGAGCAGGAGTCAGATGCAGAGCAGATAAAGCAAGCTACATATGACCACATATGCAACAGACTCCTTCATGTTGGACCAGTTCATGATGAGGCAACTTCATACTGGGGAAACTGTCAATGAATTTTTGGCTGAGCTATAGTGCTTGGCTCAGCTGGTTGTCAGACAGTTGTCAGTGATGGATGGTATGCATCTTTGTGTCTGGCCTCTCGCATAGAGACTATAACCTTGGAGCAACTTCTAATCCAAGCAAGGGCCATTATGACTGATAACCAGAGACCTGAAGTCAGTCGCCACATCCATTCAGTGAACATGAGCTGAGACACCTCCTTATGGTATGCACAAGGAAGGCATAATTTGTTTTAAGTGCTTTAGTCCCAACCACTTTGCTAAGGACTGTAAACAAAGATGCCTGAAGGGAACAGATAACTGGGTGTGCAGATTGCATCATGAAGTGCATTGCTTTCATTGCATCAAGTTTGAGTACGTCTCGTCCAAGTGTCAGAGAAATGGTTCAAGAGAGGAGATGTCAACGCCAGTCTCCTCCTCAAAAAGTAAAGAACAATGCACTATCAGTCATCGAAGTGCTTGTAGATGAACAGAAGTATGTAACCCTTGTAGATACTGGCTGCTCACAGATTTGTATGTCACCTTTAGCGACTATGGGAGGTGGAGGTGCTGACAGCTGATAGGAAATTCCTGAAGTATCATGGGTATGGCACAGTCAAATTGCATATATGTTTTATTAAAGGTGGCACAGGCTTTAGCTATACAAATCATTCCGTTCTTTTCAGCAGAATTTATCATCCTAGGTATGTAAAATATTCAAAAGATTTTACTGATTCACCTGAACCTTGCTGATTGAAGGGGGTATGAATTCAGTTTTAGAGGCTTTGAAATAGTGTCTAACATCATTGGCAGCATTTTCTAAATGATGTAGGAGTGCTGTGGCATTGGTAATGGTAACTGCAGTGAAAGCTAGGTTATCTGCATAGTCAATATGTCAACTTTTTTGCAGGATATCGACTTGAGTCTTGAAGGTAAAGTAAAACCTAGATGATGTTTATTGAGGAAAGTTCTCAGTATATAGTCAAGGATAATATCAGAGAAAAGGTGCAAGGGTGTCACACTTGAGGACTCCAACTTTGATGTTGAAGAAGTGTTTCTGTTTGGGGATCTAACACAAGAATTAGTATTTTTGTATAGCATCATTATGCCAGTTACTGTCTTAGACAGGGGATGCCATATGCCAGAAGGATCTTCTCCATTTTCCCCCCTATGTACAGGATTGAAGGCTTTAGAGAAATCTACAAAAAGTAAAGTGGTCTGTAGATTCTTTGCCCTGATGCCCTCAATAATCTGTTGAACAGCCAAGATTTATCCAATGATTGATCTATTTTTTTTTTTTTTTTTTTTGGAAAGCCATTTTGATATTTGGAGGGTGGCAGCTTTTCTACTTCCAGCTGTATTCTTTTGAGAAGCAATGAGTTGCAAATTTTTGATGCAATAGAAGTGAGTTTGATTCCTTTATAGTTTTTTGCCAATCTTAGATCTCCTTCCTTTGGGAAAGGAAGTATGCAGCCTTCTGTCCATCTTTCTATGACTTCTCCATTATATGTGGCATTGAAGTAGAATATCATTGAAATCCTGAGTCTTCCACTCCTCCGGAGGAATGTTATCAAGTCCCATTGCTTTCTTATTTTTGGTGTTTTTTAAAGCCATTTCAAGTTTTGCATCTGCAAGTTTTCAGGTTTAATATCAAGTGGATATTCAATGACTTGTATCTAAAATATCAAGTACATTTTCCAAGAAATTTTAAAAATAATCTTTCAATTTATTCAGTATTTCAGCCTGATTATTAACTTTTAATGGATTTGTTTGTTGATTTTCTGCCATTAATCTGGTTGACAGTTTCCCCAAGCAAGAGCAGATAGTTTGCTGGAAGCAGCAGAGTTGATGAGTCAAATTTTTTCCTGGATGTATTCTTCATAAGAAAAAAAAATAACCAGTTTAAGACATTTGTATTATAATTCCATCTGATCTGGTTGCTTTATTTTTGTTCATCTTGTCCAGTGGTGATCTTACTTCAGACTTTAGTAAATCAGGTCCTTCCATGTTTTCATATATTGCAGACTTCTCTTTTTCATCATGGAAGATTTCTCCAATGTATTCATTCCATTTTTTATTTTCTCTATTATGTGCATTTTTTTTTTTTTTTTTTTGGTTTTATACATCCTGTCAATGAGCACATCTATTATTCTTTTAAGTATATCTTCCATAGTTATGATGCTTATTCTTTCTATCTCTGCACACTTTTTGTTGAGTAATTCCTCTTTTGTCTGCATTTTTTCCTAATGGTCATGTTTAATGTACTATTCCTTGTCATTATCTGCTGTTTCATCTGTCATTAACTCTTTTTTTCTTGTTTTGTTTTCCTTGGGATGATCTGATTTGCCAATCTCACTAAAACATCTAGCAAAAATAAATATTACTGAAGCAAAAAAGCTTTAAACTTTTTTGTTTCTTTGCAAACAAAGCTTGCAGTTTCCTCTCAAACACTCTACTGTCCATGACACATGCAGCCTGTTTGACACAGCAGTCAACTGTTCTGCCTGTCACATTGTTCTCCCTGTTTTTATGTATCATTTACAATGAGAGAGTATCTGACTCCAGGATCTATTTTAGATATGTGACCCATGAAGCTGCCATTTCTTTCTTTCTTTGGACAGTTTACATGTGAAGCACATTTGAATCTTTGTTTGTGCTGGAGGTAAGATATTTTAGCATTGCAAAAAATGCATGCAGCCCTGGGCCTCTTTACCCACTGTGGTAGTCCACTAAAAATACACTATATAGTTGTAAACATAGAATGAAACTAATGACTGGACACAAGGTTCCATGTTGAGTATTCTCTTTTTCTGTTCAACAAAACTGAAAGGTTCATTGTATGTTCGTGGAAGAAACAAGAAATGTTGCCTTGAGAAATGAAAACTTGAATTCTTTTTCTAGTATATATGATTGTTTATTCAGGGATTAAGTTGTATGGTTGGGAAGTGGGTGACCCTTGGGACAACTGCTACTTGTCATTTGAGGCTATGACTCTTCTCTTCCACCTGTGGTAACTCTGACTCCCTGTTACCACCCCTCTGAACAACCAGTCCACACCAACAAGTGGTCTAGAACTATTCTCAATCCCAGCTATAACTGTTTATATAATTCTGTGAATGGAAATTTGTAACTTCTGGCCAAGTAGGACTTGACACCAAAAATTTTTATTTATTATATTCCCTTATTTTATTGACATGATGGCTGTAGCTGTGGCACATAGACAGATGTTTAAAGATTTTATCTCAGTCTTGTTTTTATTACCCATATTAATGTCTGCAAAATGGGATCTTCAAAGCAGTTACCAACTTGATCAAAGAGGAATAAAATAGATTAATAAATGTAAACATTTGGAAACAAGGGACTAGATGTTTTGAAATTTTCCTTTGCAGTGCATAGTTTCGGTCCACCCATTGTTAGATTGAGTATCTGTCGTGGTAGTTCTGATACAGCTGGTGCCAGAGTACAGATTACTCATCAGAGAGAGTTCTGAGCCACCTGTTAGAGTTGTGCTAGTCATGCATTGTAATATAGAAATTGGTAGAGGGGTGGTAGGAGAGAGCCAAAGTGGTGATAATTTTTTTATATACAATTTTATTTTTTGAACATTAATAATTGTTTTTGATATGGTATAAATCATTTTTTGAATTTTTTATTTCCTGTGCATACTTATAGAAATTAAATTTCATTAGCTTATAAAATTCTTATGTCTGGTAAATTCTTATATAGAGGAAAGCCCATCAGAACAATTGCCATGAAAATATTTGTAGAAAAGACAGAAGGAAACCATCACATCAATGAGAAAGTGATTGAAGTCGAGATGCAGATCAACTACATTACAGACCCTTCTTTGAATTTTGTGATGAATGGTAGATTTATAAATGTGCAAGATGGATTCTGGCAAGAAAAATTGTTTGGCACAACTGAATGAACCAAATTTCTTAGTGAACCCAAGAAGGTGCAGAGAGTTGCTCTTTTGGAGGTTAGCATGAGCTATGCTGATGGCAGGCAGAAAAGGTTCTTTCTGGTAATTAAATGAAAGAAGTTTTGTTTTGGAGGCATTAAAGTTTAAAAGCCATTTCTTGCTCTAGTTAACCACAGATTGGAGGTCCTTTTCAAGAGCAGTTGCCAGTTTTACTTTGTCAAACTTTTCAGACTAGCTAATAAGACAGGAGTAAATAGTTTTTATCAGCATAAATTGCTAGATGGGAACTGATGACATCAACAAAGTTGTTGATGAAGATAATAAACAATGTATATCCAAGGGGGACCCTTGTATTAAATGAAATAGAAGCATGTTCATTCAACACTGTCTTCATTATATGATTTGTTAGGAAATGATTGGAGTAAGTGAAATATTCATCCAAATACACTGTAGCCCTTGAGGTTGTGGAGAAGGCCAAACCCTGTCAAACGCATTTGAGATATCTATAGCTACAGAATGAGTCTTGCCGTTCTTATCTAAAGTTTGATAAACAAATTCAGTGATAGCTGTGAGCACATCAGCAATAGACCTGGAGAAATGGAAAAAGTGTTAAGGTATTTTCTTTTGTTGCGAAGAAGTAAAATGAAAACAGGTATTTTAGGTATCTGTTTGAAACATACAAGCTAATGGATCATGAGAGAGTATTTAATTTTTTTTTTAATTATTCATTAAACAATTGACAATCTATTAACCATTGATTATTTTAAAAGCCTATAATTAAAAAAAAATATTCATACACATAATAATTGCAAAACCTTTACTGATTATCACATCTTCAAATTGGTTCTTAGACATCACCATTTTTCAAGCTTCAGCATTTAGGCCCACTCTTCTTCGTAAGTCTCTAGGTCTTTAACCTTTACAATTCCACACTAACTTTTGGAGCTGTATCCTGGATCCATATTAATTTTTAAATGTTGGGTATATTACTAGCACTGTAACTGTTATAAAGTTTTCAGGCTACTTGCATGAAAGTATGTAGAAAAATGTAGACATATTTTTTTAATGTACATATTAATAAATTTTGAGTAAAAAAAAAAATGAAAATTGTGAAAACTAAAAGAAAATGTTTGTATTTTATTAAGGAGCTTACTTGTTAATTGTATAATCCAGGCCTGCAATCAACCTTGAAAGCAGGGATAGAGACACATGGGAACCTGACAGCGCTAACACACATAGGTAGTTTGGTACCTCTTTTTGTTCCTGCTGGATCACACCACACAGTTGGGTGCAGAGGGCTTTCCAGTGCTGACACACTTGGGAGTTGTCATGATGTAGTACTCACCCATAACCAGTGTCTGGAGTGTCACTGGGGCACTTTCCTCAGCAAGAACTCACAGTTGGCTGATACCTTCAAGAAGTCTGTGCTCTATGTTCAGGTGGAATTTCTCAGCTGTTGTTTGACTGGGGTGTAATTCCCTCCAAATCACCCAAGAATTACAAAAGTAGCCTTCAAATAGGTAAAAAAAAAACTTCCAGCACTTCAGCTACTTGTGCTCAGCAATAAAAAAGAAAAAGGTAGCTGCTTGTCAACTCCTCCCATGTTTCTAGTTTAGCTCTCGATAACATAGGGCTTGTCTATGATGCGAACATGGTCCTGGTTATATTTCAACCTAACTTCCTTCCTGAAGGTCTGATCAGAGTGACAAGCAGTAAGTTGACTGGCTGCTTATCACATCAGGATAAAAAAAAAGACTGTTGCCATTGTGCTTGGTAATGGTGTAAGGGGTCAGTTGGCTTCAGTTTCACATTCTTGATTTCAGCAGAAACCCCTTATTGATTTGTCTGAAGGATACTGCACACACCCATGCCATTCTTGGATAACTTGGCAAACAAAGACGAAGTATAAAAAAATATGTCCATGTAATTAACATTGTCACAGTTATAAAGTAAACAAGGAAGTAATGTGACTACCCTATGTGTAACACTTGGTGTGTTTCTGGTATTTTTTCTTTTCCTAAATACAATTTCCAATTATAAATGTAGCCAAACTTTGCTTCTGCTTTCATTGCCCATTTTAACAGCTTTTTGGGCATGTACTGCATGAGATTTGTCCTCCCTTTGAAAGCTATCGTACATTCATCCAAACTTCTTTCTTTAGCAGGGGTGTAGTACTGTTGCCAAAGTGGGAAAATAGTTTTAACAAATTGTTCTATTTTGAAGTCATTTTTATCTCTGGGTACTGCCATTAAATAAGGTGAAAACCTGACAGAATTGATAGAAAATGATCCTACTCATCACATTGTAAAAGCCTTGCATACATAAAAGTGGGTCTGTTGTCCAGTAAGACGAATACAAAGGTCACTTTGTGTTGTGGCCTTATTAGGGCCAGAAATATATGCACAAGAGAAGAATTGAGTTAAACAAATATATTAACAGAAACAGTAATACAAACACATACAAACGAGTGTTACAGCAAGAATGTTCAGTCTAACTGTCAGAGCAGACTGCTGGAAACTTCCCTCTCCAAAAGGCAGTATCTGCTCCTATTTATAGCTGGGAGAAATTACCATAACACTTTGTCAAACCTATAAATAAAAGGAAGGCCAAAAATGCTTTCATTTCTTCAAAGCAAATGTTTTTCCAAGCTCTGATTTGTGAGTTGGGTTTTGCTATGTCACCTAATTTTGTTTTACTTCATTTGCATGCTGGTTAGCTTCCACTACCTTTAATTTAATAGTTTGTCAGATAAAAAAAAAAGACAAAAAGCATCTACCTCACTAGTTTCTTGATCAAGATTTGTAGGTCCGGGAGTAGAGGAAAACTCTGGAAGCCATGGGTGACCGTATGCTTGTGATGGTTTGAAAATTCTTCCTTGGTCAGAATCACTTTCAGTATCACTGTCACACATATCACCAATATCTGAGTAGGTAAATGCCAGAAATTCTCCTTCATCACTCTCACTGTCTGTGAAAACTTCCTCTATTGGCATAATAGATCCATGAATTGTGATTATGATCAAAAAACGAATGTTTTTAAAACACTTTTTTTTAATTTGCTAATAAAACAACTATTTCGATGAAAACAAAATGTCTGACATCCAGTCATTCCCAGTTCATATCACAAGCTTAATGATGCCATTTCTTTAGTAATAGGTTATTTTTAGAAAATGTACTTTCCCTTCGAAACAAATGTCTGTCACTCTGTGAACATGTTCACCCGGAGAATATTGAGAAAGAATATCTCCAGCAAACATGTACACCTACAGAGTTGTAAAGGTTAAGGCTAGATAGCTTCAATCTGATTAAGTTCTAGATTCTTGTTTGGCCACTCTAAAACAGTCATTATTCTACATGAACTATTTCTTGCTCAACTTTTATGTATTTTGGGGTTGTCTTAGAGATCCACTGATGTTCCAGACCAAGTTTTTCAGCAGACTGATATTTTGGTTCATAGTTTGAATATACTGCTCTTTATTCATGATCCTGTTCACTTTAATTAGGCTATGAATACCACTGGCTAAACAAAACAAGATAATCCTCAGGCTGTATCATCATGCTTGCTTATTTTGACAATGCTATTTGTTATTTTTATGAAACAAATGCAACTTCCTTGTGCCCCAAAAGCTCATTTTTTGTTTCATCTAACTGTAGAATTGATCAAAAGCTTGAATTCTTAGTAATTCTTAGTAAAAGCAAGACAAGCTTAGCTTGGAGCATTGTAAACTTTCTTGGCTGTCTTGTATGGAAGCTTGCCTTATTAACTCCAGTTCATTGGACTGTTTGCTGAGATAGTTGTATACCAGTGTAATAAAACCCAGATAAAATATCCTTATAGTGATCCTCAGGTTGTTCTTGATGTCTCTAAGGACTTTTCTTGCTACACAAAATATCTTTGGTTTCCTTTTTTTTGTAGTGTGGACATACTTTGATTTCTTCATAATGCTTTGAACTGTTAGAAATGGTACTTGAAAATATTTGGATATGACTTTATCACCTTTCTCTCAGTCTTATTATGTACAATAACAATCTTTAAACTGAGGTCTTCACTAAATTCTTGAATCTCAACTGTTAATCAACGTGAAATTATCTCCCTTGTACCTTCTCCATGAGTGAGGTACGATTGAGGCGGAAACGCGGGGGTAGGGACAGTTGGTTACCACCACGTGGTGTTGGAAGGTTGCTAAATAAATTCTTTCTCCACACACAAATCTTGTTGGAGTCATTTATTTAATTGACATTGGTAGCAGAGCGTTTAGATCCCCCCCCCAAAAAAAATGGCTTTGAAGTTTATTTCCCCACCTGCCTTAAACACGGACAAGTACAATACTTGGAAAAAAGAAATGCAAGTGTGGGAACTTGCCACCAGCTTAGAGATACATAGACGTGCCCCAGTGGTACTTCTATCCTTGGAAGGAAAGGCCAGGAAAGCTGTACTAGAATTGGACATTGCCACCCTAAATGCCGATGATGGCATGGAAAAATTATACCAAAAACTGGACACACTTTTATTGGAAGATGCAAACCAGGCGGCTTTTACAGCATATGAATCCTTTGAGCGATACACTCGACAGAGCACTGATTTGATTGATGATTTTCTTATCTGCTTCGATCGTCACATTGCAAAATTAAAGGAACACAAAATATTGCTGCTTGAACCGGTTCTCGTGTATAGGGCATTAAAAAGCGCAAATCTCACCCCAGAAAATGAACGGCTGGTGAAAGCCACGGTTAAGGAACTTAGTCTTAACAAAATGTTTAAACAATTGGAGAAGATTCTGCATAGACAATATTGCGATGCTTTGTCACCCACCACTCCTCCAGTCATGGTGAAAAATGAAATGGATATTGCTTTCAGCATGGATAACCAGGAGGAGCAATCTTTTGGGACATTTTACAATCGTTGTTCAAACAGAACTACTTGCTTTTCTGGTCGGTGGGGTAATGGCAGGAGGGGTCATAACAGAAATTCAACACCCTCCACTGATATAAATCTAAACCCACTAGGACCTGAAGGAAACACCACTAAATGTTTTACATGTGGATGCAAATTCCACTGGGCTCGCAAATGTCCATACATAGAAGATACTTTGCATGAAAAGGAAGACAATGAAAACATACTCGTTTCTAATGATGAGTCAGCAAAAGGGGGAAAATGGCGCTAACATGTTTTTGGGTGAAACACTAGGCTCGGCCGTCTTAGATTCTGGTGCCTCTGGGACTGTTTGTGGAAAGAAATGGTACAAGTGTTTTCTTGAAACCATACCAGAAAAACAAAAAAAAAATATAAAAGTTTGAGACGGAGTAAGAACATATAAGTTTGGTGATGGAAACAAACTCAAATCCATCTACACAGTCACTCTACTGTGTGTCATTGCCAGTGTTGAAATCAGTATCATAACTGTCGTTGTGGACTCTGACATACCACTTCTGTTAAGCAAAAATTCCATGAAGAGAGCCAGGATATGCCTCAATTTTGAGAATGACACTGTTACTATGCTGGGGAGAAAAGTCCCAATGCAGTGTACTTCATCTGGTCACTACCACATCCCTATTAGCAGACCTCTACCAGACCGAGGTAAGTTCAAGCAAATTTTATTTATTAAAGAAATTGCTAGTAAAAATAGACTAGAGAAAATTAAAATTTCCACAAAGTTGCATAAACAATTCAGTCACCCTAGCAGCAAAAAGCTATATGATTTAGTGAGAAATGCTGGAATGAAATTCTGAATTTATTAAAATTCTACAAGAACTTCCTAATTCATGTGAAATTTGCATGAGGTACAAAAGGGCTGAACCTAGACCAATTGTTGGATTCTCATTAGGAACCTATTTCAATGAGAGCATTGCCATGGACATCAAAGAAATTAACAGCAACAAGGTACTGCACCTAATTGACCATGTTACAAGATACAGTGTTGGAGTCAGGATTCCTTGTAAGGAAAGTTCTGACATCATTAATGCCATCTTCAAGCACTGGGTTGCGTATTTTGGAACTCCGGGATTTATTCTCACTGACAATGGCAGAGAGTTTAATAACCAGTCATTTAGAGATATGACGCAAAATTTAAACATTGTGGTACATACCACTGCTGCTGAAAGTTCTTGGAGCAATGGGTTAAATGAAAGACACAATGGGATATTGGAAGAAATGGTAAAGAAAACCATAGAAGATACCAACTGTAGTTTCGAGGTAGCACTTGCATGGGCCATAAGTGCCAAAAATACACTTCAGTGTTCACGGATACAGTCCCAATCAACTTGTTTTTCACAAAAATCCCAACCTACCTGCTTTTCTAAATGACAAACTTCCTGCATTAGAAGGTGTTTCCACCAGTGAAGTTGTTGCAGATAACCTAAATGCTATGCATGCTGCCAGGAAACAATTCATAGCATGTGAGTCCTCGGAGAAACTAAGACGTACACTTTGTCACCAAGTTAGAACAGGTATAGCACAATTCTACAAAAATGGCGATGATGTCCTTTATAAAAGAAACCTGTGTGATAGATGGCTTGGTCCAGGAACTGTTATAGGGTGGGAACATAAGCAGGTGCTTGTCAAACATGGTGGCATATATGCAAGGGTACATCCATCTCGCTTAGACCCCTACCCTGAGACATATCAAAGTTCTTCCGAGGACAGCATCAATGTACCTAGTACCTCACAGAAAAGGCTTGAAGAATCTCCAGAAGTACCAATTTCTGAAGAGATTGATATGAATAAAGATTTAGAAACCACAAACAACAATGTCGATCAACATCAGACTGTAGAAGCACGAAATAGACCACATAAGCAGGTCTTCACTCCAAAGAAAATTGAGCTTCCTAAACCAGAACAAACTATTAAATGCAAGCTTGCCAATGACACAGATCCAGAATGGAAAAAATTAAATGTCATAAATAGGGCAGGAAAAGCAACAGGCAAAAACAAGCATTTGATGAATGTGGTTATGGAACAGGGTGAACCTTTTTGGCTGAACTTTGAGCATGGGGTATCAGAGTGGCAAACAAGTGAGGTTGAGGGAACTGAACTTCTTGTGACAAGGAAAATATAATGATTTTCTCCTCTAATGATGACCTTGAACTGGAAGAGGCAAGAAAGAAAGATCTTCAAAGCTGGGTTGAAAATAAAGTGTACATCCAAGTACCTGACCAAGGTCAACCAAAAATTTCCACAAGATGGATTTACACAAATAAAAATTCCAATGGCAAGCAAACCTATAAAGCCAGACTTGTGGCAAGAGGCTTCCAGGATAGAGACACTAACAACATAAGGAATGATTCTCCCACATGCTCTAAAGAAGGTTTATGCATAGCACTGGCAATAATGGCAACTAACCATTGGATGTGTAAATCAATGGACATAAAGACAGCATTCCTGCAGAGCAGTTGGATCGACTGTTTTATCTGGATCCTCCTAAAGAAGCCAATGTACCTCAGGGCCATATTTGGAAACTCTCAAAATGTGTATATGGTTTGACTGATGCTTCTAGGTCCTGGTACCTAACACTCAAGGAGGAATTAATGAAGTCAGGAGCAATAGCTTCAAAATATGATCAAACAATATTTATATGGCATTTTGGAAACAAACTGCAAGATATAATTGCTGCTCATGTTGATGATTTTTGCTTTGCAGGGTCAGAGATCTTTCAAACCCGAGTTATAGACAGGCTTCGTCATGTATTTGCAGTTAAAACCAAAGAAACTGCTGAGTTCCAATATATAGGATTAGATATAAAAAAGAATAATGAGAATATCAAACTTGAACAGAATGAGTATGTAAAGAAATTAAAAGAAATTAAAATATATTCCAGTAGAAGCAGGCAGGAAACTTAAAGATGCAATTTCCACAACAGAAATTACTGAAATCAGGCAAGTTATTTGTCAACTTAACTGGCTGGCTACCCAAACCAGACCTGATCTAAGTTATGATGTTAGTGCACTAAGCTCCATTCTAAAACAGCAAAATGTAGAATGTATAAAACAAGCCAATAGAGTAGTTAAGAAATCAAAAAAGGAAAAATCAGTCATCCCCGACTTAGGAAACCTTAAATATTTAAAGATTGTTGCATATAGTGATGCTTCTTTCATTAATTTGACAGATGGAGGATCACAAGGAGGCTATATACTCTTTTTGGTAGGAAATAATAATAAATATATTCCCATTGCATGGCAATCCAAGCGCATTAGAACGGTGGTACACTGGCTGCTGGAACTCTAGCCATGGTTGACATGTCAGAAGCCTGCCTGTTTTACAGAAAACTATTATTGGAACTACTGCAACTAAAAGATGAAACTGAGAACATTAAGATCATATGCAAAACTGACAATTCCTGTCTCTATGACTCAGTACATTCATCAACACAGATTTTGGACAAGAGACTTTGCATTGAGATGGCCATTTTGACAGAAATGTTGGACAGAAATGAAATTGCAGAGTTCTCTTGGATACCAACTGATGAACAAGTTGCAGACTTCTTGACAAAGAAAGGAGTACCATCATTTAAAATCCTTGGCTTTATATCAGAACCCAAGGAATCATCTGTTTAATAAATTCAAAAATTTTTTAATCTCTTTTTCAGATGGTCATCTGAAAGAAAAGAAAAAAGGGGAAGAATTGTTAATCAACGTGAAGTTGTCTCCCTTGTACCTTCTCCATGAGTGAGGTACGATTGAGGCGGAAACGCGGGGGTAGGGACAGTTGGTTACCACTGTGTGGTGTTGGAAGGTCATTAAATAAATTCTTCACACACAAGTCTTGTTGGAGTCATTTATTTAATTCACATCAACAATAACAACTAATTTATTTCTGACAAAAAACAATGGAAATTACAAACACTACTCTCTATTTAAATTTAGTTCAGAAGTATGCTATGTATTTGCTCTGTCAGCAACATTTTTAGTCAAGAATCCACACAAAGCCTCACTTGCCTTGATGTACGTTTTCAACAATCTCTTTTTCTTTTTTATTCTTTTAACTGTTTTATGTTACCATTTTTATTTCTTTATTTTTCTTTAAATTTTTGTCTTAAGCCTTACTTTGAGGCAAGTGTGTGTGTGTGTGTCTATATATATATATATATATATATATATATATATATATATATATATATATATATATATATGTGTGTGTATGTGTGTTTACGGGCAACTGTACTGTTTACCTGCACATTAATTTAATGTTAATTGTTGATCACATTATATTTAATGGAAATTTTTCTGGTGTAATAAAATATATTCGTTTTTCAAGGAGCGGATCTTGGGACTTATGTAAAGTTAAAACTTTATAGCTATTACACCCATCTTTAATCTTTCCCTTTGGCCAGCTGATTCTAAGGAATTTTCAGAACAAGTGTCAATTCCCAGTTTTTGTCTGTGACCGGAGTAATTACATTTTAATTCTAAACTCTTTTTTTTTTTTCTCTCTCCCTCTCTCTTTCAAATAGAATAAGTAACTTCCCTCTGTAAGCTTAATTCTTCTTATACTAACTCAAATGGGAGTAGGGGATGCACATGAAGAGCAACCTTGGTACTCAAGGTCTCTGGATGGTACAGTGTTTATGACCCAAGGATGAGTTATGTTGCTCTGACATCCAGACAGATGAGACGCATGCACTCAGAGTATCAAGCCCCAATCTTTCCTTGGTTAATTGCCCACCTCATTAAGGGTGTGCTGGAAGCAAAGACTGTCTGGGTTTTGACATTATCTGCCTGATAGTCAGGGATCTGAACCATCAAGTAACTTCGAAGGAGGCTATACTATCAGCAGGTGTATAATATTGGGTCTGTTGTAGTGCCATTTTGTGAATGTTTTCTCTAGTGGGGTCTCTCAATGTCATGATGATGGGTACTGTTACAACAGTATCTTAGGATGAGTCAAACCAGTTTATTTATGTGTGCATCTCCAATGGGTGTCTGTTTCACCAGTCACCCACCAAACTAACCAAAACAAACATGATAGCAATCAAATTGAAAATGAACAAAACTAGCAAACCTAACCTTATAAAAAAAAAAATTAGTAGACCCCAGGTATGCCATCTCCAGCTTCTTCAGTCCAAACCTAACCTCATGTTCCTGTCTGAAATGGGTATCAATGTCTCAATCCCATTATAGGAGCTCACAATCTCAGGCTACTCACCCATTATAACAAAATATGACCACCTAAATCACCAGACACGGACTTGGTGCCTACATCAAGGATAGGTCTTCATGTGTCAGGACACTAAAGAACGAACACCTTGATCTTCTGTATATGTGTTTCCACATGGCACTCATCCATAGTACCACATTCATCCTTGCCTTTGTATCATCCTCAGGATAAAGGGTTAGTAATCTTTGATCAAATATCAGTGGATTGACATTATCCTCACCGAATTTTCCTCAGCCAACTTTCAAATATGCTGTGACTTCAATGTTCACCACAAAGAGTAGTTAGTCCACTCTAACAAAACTTATAAGGAAGACAAATATTGCAGACTTGTCTATTGCATATGAACTAACCAAGATCATTGAAGAACCCACCCAAGTTCCAGATGCGACAGGACAGCAGGCAAACCTCCTTGACCTTTTTCTGGCATCCTGCCCTGACAAAAGCTCAGCTAAAGTTTTAGCTCCCATTGGCATGTCAGATCATTTCCTAGTCATTGTCCAGATTGACTCCAAACCAATAACATCCCCTGATTTATCCTTCCATAGAATAGTTTTTTTTTTTTATGCGGAGGCAGACTGGGGCAGCTTTTGGTCCTATATGATGCAAGCTTCTCTCCCTACCTTCTTCTAACATGCTGCCCCCCCAAAAAACTGCTCTCGTAATTTCCAAATGGATTCTTTCATGATTGAAGTGTTTTATATCCCACCAAATTCCAGCAAAAACCAGTCAGCCCTCGTTCATCCCTGAATGTGCTGCAGCCATAGCTCACTGGAACCACTACTTCAAAATCTATCACAAGGAGCAGTGTAGTCTGGCCCTTACTTCTTTCAGAACTGCCCACAAACACTGTAAGAGAGTCCTGGAAAATGCAAAGTGCCACGACACATGATCTGTCCAGGCCAAGGTTGAAAAACAATTGGATCTTGCGAATTCTCGAAGATCACTAACCAAATTATAAACAGAGGCAAAGCGGCTGTGCCCACTATTATAAATGGCCCTGAGGTCATATCCTCCTCAACAAACAAAGCGTCTCAATCTTTGCCCCAAACTCAATGTAAAATGACAAGGGCCATCCTCTCCTCAACTTCTCATGTCTCACTGAGCACATTCTCAGTAATATACTCATTTCGGTAAGAGAAATCTTATCAAAAGCCTCACCCCAAAAAAGCCACTGGCCCAGATAAAATTCAAGTGGTCATCCATGAGAATATCAACCCAGAATTATCCCTGATTCTAGTATAGTTATTTCTGCTGCTTAAAAGAAGAAATCTTTCTCAAGCATGTGGAAGGTGGCAAACATGCCTGTTCTTCAAGAATGTGGGCAACTGATCATCTTCTTCCTAGTCATATCAGTATAGTCAGTAAGCTTTTAGAGGCCTTAATCAACAAGAAGGTTGTCGAGCACCTGAATATGAATAAGCTTTTGTGTGATGAACAGTATGGGTTTCAATCAGACCAATCTACTGCTGACATCCTAACTACCATTACACACAGAATTAGTGAGGCCATTGACAACACACATACTGCAAGGACCATAGCATTAGATATCTCAAAGGCTTTCAACAAGGTGTGGCACAAATGTTTGCTACACAAGCTCTCCAGCTATGGAATCACTGGAAGGTTTTTCTCAATTATAAAATTCTTCCTGAAGGTAATTATTAATGACCAGTATTCCAAGGCCCTCTCTCATCAGATCACTTCTTGGAACAACCTACTTTCTGATTTGCATAAATATGATCTACCTAAGAATATACCCCGATCATTTGTAAACATCTATACTGATTACCTCTCTTTCGATCTAACTAACCTCTCAGTGGGGAAAAAACTGGCTGGTTACATTCAATGCCTCTAAAAACAAACTGGTTACATTCCACCACTACTGATCAAACCCTGAACTACTGCCAGTCACACTGAACAGATGTCCCCGTGAGTAAGCCCCGTGCCTTGAGAGGATAACTTTCATTCGATCTCAAGTAGAATCCCAATATACAATCCATTGCTAAAGATGCAGGTAAAATGATCAGTTTCCTGTACCACTCCAGCAAGTACCTGACTCCTCATGGTATTCCCTATCTTTATAAGATCAGGCTGAAAATGGAGTACTCTAACTATATGTTGTAACTGGCAACTAAGGAAATGGAAGCACCGTTTTAGCTATTGTTCAGACATGGAAGTGTCGTGTTGACCTTATTGTGTATGTATGAATAAGAAGCAGGAGTATCACTCCTGCAGACAGAAGTCATCAGACTAAACTGCATTGTCATTGTTATTACAGACTCCTCTTACCAAGTTGTGATATTTTGGTGATGGGGATGAGATTCCTTCCTCAATTACTCAAAATTTAATTGTTTCAAACCATTACTTAGGCAGGAATGTCCATGGGTGTTTCAAAAGAACTCGGAAAAGTTAGCAGGGCAAGAATTGTTTCACTTCCTGTCATAGTTACATCACCATATTTGAGTGGGAGCTGCCGAGATCTCATTTTTCAGTCTTGATAGAATTCCAAAGTGTCTCCAAGTCCTTGTTGGAGAAGAATTATTTTCCACATTTCAACCTCTCTCTCGCAGGTGGGATGTGGCAAGTCTCTGACTGCTATATTGTTACTGCCATATAAAGTGCTTGGACGAACTGCATCTCCTGGTTCTACTAGGTTTGACCTTCACAGCTAGGACCCACCATACCATTTACATAGTAGCAAATCACATACATTCCCTACTTACTTCTCACTAATACATTCCATACTTACTTCTCACTAATGGAATACATTCCATTAGTGAGAAGTAAGTTTTACTCAAACAGCTCCTTCCCGCAACCACTGCCCTATTGAACAGACTTCCAAGAGGATGCTTCTTCAATCACTACAATCTTAACCTGTTCATGTCTAGAGTCAACCATTATCTTCACCTCCTATCCATATAACCTACCTCTTAATATAACCCTCTACCTTGAGTGGCCCCCAGGCCTTGTGCAAGGTGAACTTTACTGTAAAAAAAAAAAGAGTAACAATCTTTACATTTATTTTAATGGAAGCATAAAAATTCCTGTATCATAATTTACATTTTGTAAAATGTGGGTATGCCTTTTGTGATCACAGTGCAAATAATGCTTAAATTAAATTTAGTTTTGCTCCATGTGCCCTATGTATTGTTTCTTTCATTCTACTTTTGTCAATTTGAGACAGAAAAAAAGCATTCCTTTTAAATAAAATATATTATTAAAATTACACATTTTGGAGAGTATTGAATAATTTCAGACTTAACTGTATATCTACAATTTTGGTTATTAATCCAGGTATATTTAATCTTTTGCTTTTACTCACTTTTTAATTTCATTAAAAGTTGCTCAATAATCTAATGTGATAATTTCTACATGCAACAACTTGACTTCCATATGTGGTTAAAATCTATTAAACTATATACCAACAACAACAGACAGTTTTTATAGGGGCTCATTAAACATTGAGCTATTTTTGTTTTTAAGTGAAAATCAAATATTATATTAAGATATGAAATAATGCATGTTAAATTATAATGTATAAACACAGTTTGCAATAAACCACATTTTTACTAAGTCTCCTTTTTTTCAGAATTTAAATATTTTTTAAGACTTGTTCAGTTTTAACATTCAGGAATTTTTTGTTCTGAATTTAGTTTTAATCTAAAGTTAGAACAAAAAAAATCATAAATATTAAAATAATGTAAGCATGTTTATAAACATTTTACCATTCTATTTTTAAGATTTGGGCTTTTGTGTATAAATTTAATTATTTTCAACATTACTTATATTCTAGATGATGAAGATTCTCTGGAAGAACCAATGATGCCAACATATCCTAGAATTTTTAATATAGGAGATTTGGTATGGGGTCAGATCAGAGGTTTTCCTTCTTGGCCTGGAAAACTCATAAATTTTACTGAAGTGAAAGGAAACCATAAATCTGAAGATGGGAAGGTAAGGAGCAGATAATTTTTTTTTTTTTTTTTTTTTTTTTATTAATTTTTAAATGATTTTATGGAAATCAAATAGTTTGCACTTACTTACATGAAGATAAAATTTTTTCAGATTTCTATCTTTAATAAAATGTATAGAAAATAATTTTATGAACATATGGTGAGAAATGTTATTGGTAAACAATATCAATTGTAAATTACATAAGCATATCCTAAAAATTTAGAAGTAATCTTTATTTTTATATCTTTCTGATGAAAGCATTTTTTCTCTGTAGTATTAATCAAAATATAGGACTTTGTTGCTTGATTTAATAGAACCATCCATGGCAACTTAGATATATTAATAATGTTAAATAAAACAGAAATTTATCTTTATTTCTGTCATGATAATGCAGATGATAAAATAGGTAGCTATTCTAGAACATATGAAAATGTTTTGTTTTTTTTATTAAAATTGAAGTCAGAATTCTAAATAATAACACCAGTTTAAAAAAAAAATGAAAGAATATTAACTGTTCAATGTTTACTGCTAAAAAATACTTCTTGTAAACTAATCATTTTAATCATGTCCTGTTTTGATAGAAAGTGAGAGAAAAAAGTTAATGAACAGTACAAAATAACTTGTTGACAGAACTTCTCTAGCCCTAACCTTCTATTTTACCATTTGAACTTTAAACTGACTTTTAAGATTTTTGATAAGACAAGCTTAATAATTATAATGAATTATATTGTTGAAAAAATAGTTAATTATAGTAATTGTTGGATGAATAGTTGTTATTGCATTTATTCAAATTGTGATTTCTTTCTAAAAAAAAAAAGAAAATTGGTTTATAAAATGAATTCAATTTAATTTTATGACTAAGGTGAAAATTCTTTGAAAATCCTTTTACTCACAATTCAGGTATGTCTTATGCATTTTAATATTTTCTTGCATTTTCATTTTAATTTTCATTACACAATTTAAGAAGTACTATGTATAAATAGTTAAGTATAGTTGTAAAATTTATAGTTTGAAAACCTCAAATTCTTTTCTTTAAATAACACTTTTACTACTTCAATGTATGATATTCTAATTTTTGTACATAAATTATATGCCCTTTATTTCCAAACTTATTTCAACATTAATATTAGCACTTAACCTCCATTTTATTGTTGTTTAACTTCAAGACAACTAAAATCTTGGAGTGTGAGGCTGATTGTTACTTCATTTATTACAATTTAATTATCTTGTTTTAAGTGGGAAGAAGTTCAATATTGTACTACAGAAATGTAAAGATTACTATGTCCAAAATGTCTAGATATAGACCCGAATTTGTCTACAGCAAGCAAAGAACAGAAATCTTAGTACTGTAGATTCATAAATTTCATTGAACAGTGTGAAGTAAATGCTCCTATAAATTTTGTTCCTTGATTGTGTGTCATATTCTATGAATAAATAAACATACATACATACATATATATATACACACACACACATACACAGATATATTTTGGGTTACGTAGTTTAGAGTTAAGTCGTTCTCAATTATACATCATTTGTCAAAATAAATATATGGAAAAATAAAAATCAAGTTCAAGTCATTTTATTTGACTTTACATCTGTCCGCCAAAACTATTGAAGTCATAATATCATTAGAAAAGTGTTAAAAGCACATAAAATCATGTCACCGTACAATAAGAATAAGAGTATATAAAATCATAATAAAATATGTATATTTACAGTAAATGTTAATATAATCATCATAAATCCTTGAGAAAGAAATATGAAAACATCTGTAACTCTGTTGTCGTCTTATTTAGCCATCTTTAAGAGATCAATAGTGATGTTTTCCACAGTAGTTCCAATATTTACCTTTTGGCATTGTTGTCAGCGCCTCTTTTGGTTCTCACGAAATTGAAATCCAGTTTGCTTAGGCATATGCACAGTATACATCTGCTTATCGCCTACTCTCATTCTCATTTATTTGTGACTTTATATTTTGCCCCAATGGCTCCTAAGAAAATTCCTAGTGCAAGTGCTAAGCATCATGCTATAACACTGGACGATAAACTTACTATGATAAAACACCATGAAAAAGGTGAAAAGGTTATATCGATTGCTTGATTTTTTGGAATGAGTCTGACAACTGTATCGACAATTGTTCACAATAAGGATATAAGATTTTGGCATGTATCAAATATGATGCCCCAGGGATGAAGAATACTGTTATCAATAAGAAAAGAGGAAAGATCTTTGAAGAGATGGAACAACTTCTTTCTCTTTGGATTGATAGGTTGAATCATCAGCATGCTGCTATTAGTCAAGAAATCATTCAAGCAAAAGCACTGTCTTTGAGGACCTGAACAAAAAATACCCAGATGACATATAGAGAAAGATGTAGAGTTTAAAGCAAGTCAAGGTTGCTTCCTGAACAGATTTTTAATGTTCACAAAACTGGATTATATCGGAAAAAATTGCCAGACTGTTCTTTCATTTTCAAACGAAAAAAATCAATTCCAGGTTACAAGTTCACAAAAGAACATGTGACCGTTATGTTAGGAGGTAATTGTGCTGGAGATTTTAAAATTAAGACTATTGCTGGTGTTTCACGCAGACAACCTCTGTGTCCTGAATAATGTAATCAAGTCATCTCTTCTGTTATATGGATTTCTAATCCAAAAGCATGGGTGACTGTTATTATTTTTGAAGATTTATTCTTTAATCATTTTATCCAGCAACAGAAATGATTGCAAGATGAAGGGGATTCCTTTTAAGATATTATTAATAATTGATAATGTTCCTGGCCACCCACAAAACATACATTTCACCCCAATGTTACTGTCATGTACCTCCCTCTGAATATCACATCTCTTATACAACCACTGAATCAGAGAGTCATTGAAATCTTCACGCATTACTATATGAAGCATACATTGTGGGCAAGGCATGCACACTTTATGACTTTTGGAAGAAGTATGACATATATAATGGTGTGTGGAAAAAAATTATACCCGAAATTCATGACAGATTCCAAGGGGTTTGATAATGTTGAAATCAACAAAACTTTGGTGAGCAAAGAGCTGGGAATGGATTTGGAGGAGAAGGATTTCATAGATTTATTTGAAAAAGACAAGCAGACCCTAGCAAATGAGGATTTGAGAGTTCAGTGAGCAGCAAAAAAAAAAAAAGTTTCCTTTTCCATAAAGAAAATGCAGGAAGCATTTGCTTTTATTGAAAAAGGACTTCAAATTTTTGAGGATTTGGCCCTAAATGGTTAACACTTTCAAAAGTTGTGCACACTTGTCATGAAGATTTTGCTCCTTATCATGTAATCCTTGAAGAAAAGAATACAGTTCAAGGAACTCTTATTAAAAAGTGTAATGAACAACAGCAACAACAACAACAGCCATAATCAGCTGTTCATGCTGAAATCCACAGCCATCTATGTCCGCAATGTAAATAAACAAATGTAAATATTGGTAAATTTAGCATAAATTAGTTTTTCTATAATCGCAAAATAATTTTAATAACCATATTTGTTATTTAACCTTACAAAGTCATTTTATTTTATAATGTCTTAGAACAAATCACATTCACTAATAAAGAGTCTGCGATGTATTGCAAAGCTCACTAAATTGTAAACATCTACATTTACAAGTATGTATGTACATCTAGTCATAAATTTAGACTACTTTCTTTTCTGTACTATAATAAAAAGTAAAATTTATTTGTTTGTAAGCTTAAAAATATTCTTATTGACCATATATTATTAAATATTTATTTATAGATAAAATATAGAACTGGGAATGCTTATTTGTGGTTTAGCCTAGTGACAAGTAAATTCAACTTAAGTCGCCTCGCCTGGAATAAATTACTGACATAAGTTGAGGTGTGTGTGTGCGTATCTATCTATCTATATATATATATATATATATATATATATATATATATATAAAGAACAGTAAAATATATAATCCACTGTTCTTAAAGATATTTTTATTTTTACAAAATAGTGCTCAATGTAAATTTACAGAGCATTAATATTATAAATTAATTGATTTAAAATGTTTGTTTTTTTTCGCTACACAGTTCTAACCATGTTTCAAAAATGTTTTCAAAAAGTTTTGAAACATGGTTAGAACTGTGTAGCCAAAAAATACATATTTTAAATCAATTAATTTATAATATATATAAAATCATTTTACCCCAAGCAAAGCAATAAAGCCACTAAGATGCAAGTAACTGTGAGAGAATATAAGAAAGAAAAAAGACTATTAAAGAGAGAATAATAAAAGAACTGTAATTAAGAAGACAAAAGATAATGATTGACATTGCATTTACATTTTTGAACATCAAAGTTGACTAGAAAACAAGCAACTGGAAGAGTTCTACAAGTGAGAAGTGTGAGAGAAGAAACAGGTGGCATAGAATTCATGGTTACATCTAGCCATTTCAACTGTAATATTTAGGAGTATACCAATTTTGACGGTACTATATTAACATTAGAAAATTGATGTCAAAAACCAATTTGTAAAACATGAAAACAATGATGGTGAGATTCTTAATGAATTTCTTCAATAATTATGGAAAGTGAGTAAGGATTAAAAGCATTTTCAGTGGAATAGTGTTGTGAAGCATTGAACCGTGATACTTTTATCAACAGTATAACCCCTAAATATGCTAACATCTTTTGGAGAGTAAAATGCTAGATTGTCAGCAGATGAGGATGGTCAACAACAAAAGGATAGCATAGCTGCTATATTCTGTGCAACAAGAAAGAAATGCCTTTTATGTGATGGAAATTCTCCCATCAGAAATAAATGACTAGTCTGTGATGTGACAATTTAACTTGTCTCCAAGCACTACTGCCATATTTTATAATCCTACCTTACTTGCTGTTACTTCCAGGTCTAACATATGCCAAGTTTTCATGAATGGACACAAATTGTTGATTCATGTAGTATGGATAGCTTCATCAGTGAAACTGCTAGAAGAAAGTTAAATCTGAAGGTTCACCAAAATAGAAAAAAAAATGCATCCATCACAAGAATTGCCCCTCACAGGCATATGATGTGTAGAGTTCAAGGGATGTTTGCATATTATAGCCAAAGGATACCAAGGTTTTCCAATATAATCCAAGTGCTAATAAAATGCAAAACATTCCTCTTAAACAAAGAAACCATGGCAGACAAGTGATAAATTTCTAAGCATACACTCAATTGGTGAAAATATGCCATTTGTGGTTGAATGTGATGTCTCAGCTGTTGCAATTTTCACCATATTTAATCAAGACAGCTATCCAGTGAACTGTACTATTAGAGCCATTGAAAAGGAATCCACTGATTTCAATGAAACTGATAAAAATTAGAGCCACTTGCTTGCAAGCCATGTTTTATATTTACAGATCAGTGTTTTGTAACTGTTATGCCAGAATTTATGACAAACAAAATAATTATTTACACTATTTACATTGTTCACAAGTACACCAGGAGTTTTACAGTTTGAATTTATGCTGTAAGACTCCTGGTATAATTGTGAGCAAGTCTACAGTGGACACATCCTTTTTTTTTTTCTTGTAATCGGTACCGTCACACAATTTAAGGACAATGCTGCAGAAGACAGCACCATTCAAAGAGAATCCAAGTCCTAAAGCATAGCAAATCAACTAGCACAGGCTGTATTCTTCACAATAGGTATGTCAATTTCAAAAACATCTATGGTAAGTGCATTGTCCACCAACACACAAAGGAACAAAATAAAGGTGACAGTTTTTGCATTGGAATTGCAATTCTCATCTATGCACAGCAAGGCAGCAACAAACTGGGAAAAGAACTGAACTTTTGCTAATCTGTCATGATATTTGCAAGCGGTGACTGGAGTAATGGAACATATTCTCAGTAACTTTACTGAGTGACACAAGAATGTGAAGGTTATCTCAGCCCATTCAGAAAATAAACATGGGAAGAACATCTACATAAATGTCATTGAATCAATCTTTAGAAACACCAGCATACAGATTGACTTATGTGGGTTTAATTCAAAGTTCAAACATCACCTGAAGAAGGCCAGATAATACAACGGATGAAACATTGTGAATGTGACAAAGATGAGGACAATAGTCCAAACAATGTAAATAGTGTAAATAGTTACAATACAGAAATATATGAACCAAAATGAGATCAAAGAGTGAAGGCTTAAGCTGGCATCTTTTAGCTATACAATATATTTGCCCTCATAAGGAAAATATAGTTCTGGATGCTGTAACAATGTTTTTTATTTAGCTAACCAAAAATTACATCTTTAAGAGTTTGTCATCCTGGTGTCATACGTTGACCCCATTTTGTTAGAGCTAAAAATATCTCCTATTCTACTGAGGAAGTAAAACGTATTTGTTCCTCTTGTAAAATTCGTGCACTACTAAAACCTCCATTTTATAAACAAATGTAAGGTACATTAATAAAACCTACCCAAATGATGGAACACTCTAATATAGATTTCAAGTGGCCTTTTTCATCATGTCACAATTCTTACATGCTTAGAGTTATTGACAAATACTCAAGGTTCCGCCTGTTCATATTTCATGCCCAAGCATGCACACTTTGTGTGCATGTTTGGGCATGAAATTGCTTTGAAACAATTTTTACACTTTGTGATATGTTTGGTTATATAGAAGAGTGGGATGAAATGCTCATAGGCTGACTATGAAGGAATGATGCTATAGCTGTGAAATCTTGCATGTATTAATTTCAGCTCTTCTTATTAATAATTACATTGTTTGTTTCCAGGTAAACTGAATTCTGACTGTTCAAAAAAGACTGTTCATCCTGTTGGTTAAAAAAGTCAACAACAGCAAATATGACATCATCACTGCAATACTGGTTCCCAGCCAAGTGTTTTTTTCATTGAAAACCAATGATTTGTTTGCAGGAACATTGACCTAAGACCTCTTTCATCAGTTTTCCTGAACATTTGGTCTTGATAGCTCTTTGTAACTGCCTTAGTTGATGGTGTGGGCCATTTGAACATGATGCCTTTTGCATCCCCAAAAACTGAGGACATCAAGTCCCTGCAGAAAAAATGACCTTGGCTTTCATTGGAGCTGGTGCAGAGGAGTGTTTCCACTGCATGGATTGTCTCTAACTAAAAGTGATGAGCATATTTTGTGTTCGGAGCCATTCAAGGAAACCAACTTGATCTGCCTCAAACAATGTCAGATTTTCCTGTGATATGATTAGTCTGGTGTGCTTTTGATCATGTGTCAGAAGACATGTCACCCAATGAGCAGAAACTTTCATCCTGCCAAGTTCATTGTGTAGAATACTTTCAACTCTCTCATGGTATATTCTAATAGCACTGGGTATTTGATTTATAATCAACAATTCCAGTCCATATCATAACACTACTGCGTCTTTGCTGCCTTTTAGCCATAGACATGTCCGAATTGATAATCAGTTATCCAGATTCAAACTGTTTCTATTTGTTAATTTTACTTTGATATCTTTGCTTTTTTCAGAGCAATTAAATATTAAACCAACATACCATACATTGTCATAGAAATGTGGAATATATTTGCCTGGTTGATATTATTGAGTGTATTCACACTATCATTTAAAAAATTATCCTGTTTATGGTATTCTTCTTTTGGATTAGTATTTTCTGGACTATTCTTTTGTCCTGATTTCATGTTTAATTTATTGATATTGTCAACAATTTGTAGAGATGTAATCTTTTTATGAGATGTAAAGTGATCAAAACAATATTTCTGTAGTTTCATACTGAGAAAGGAAGACTTTTTCATGATGATAACATTTATTATTGCTGTTTTGGAATGCATACAATGTTCTTCTTAATATATGAATATCATTAGAAGTAAAAGTACTTACATGAAAATGTCCTATATTTCTACAAAGAATTGTTTTGTGACATTGTTCATCTAAAAATTATTTCTAAGGAGCATCTAAAATTTAAATAAGTTACACAAATTCCAACAGAAGAATAACTTGATAAAAAGTTGTTTTAGTTTACACTTCAGAAATCTTAGTCACACTAACACAATTTTTGTAATTTTTGCGTACTGATAAAACTTTATTTACCAGCAAAAGTTCCTAATTTTTATTTCCCTGTGAAAATTTATGTAGACCCCATACATTAATTTGATACCGTTCAGAAGATTTTTTTTTTAGAATAAAAGACTTTTTTATTTTTTTTTTTTTTTTTTTTTTTTTTTTTTTTTTTTTTTTTTTTTTTAGATCATTATAAAAGACTTTTATTAATTATTTTTTTAGATCATTATAAATTTTTTTTTAAAGATTCATTACATGTTATAGCAATCAGTATAAACTATTTTAGGAGGTATTTTTCACCTTATTTAAAAATGAGAATGTGTCAAATTTACTATAAGATGAATTTTGACAGTTTACATTTTGCCTGAGACGAGAAGGTTTCTTTTTTATCTAGATGGTGCTGGATAGAAAGCAGCTCCATTTTTTAATAAAGCTTTAAATTATGGTATCTACTTGTTATATATCGTACCTATGAACACTAATGAGTATGTCCTAATCTTCATAAATACGTTGGAAACTATTGTAAGTGGGGGTAATATGCTGTCAGCAGTGGTTTTTACCTACTTCACGCCGTTGGTGAGTATTGTATTTTGTTGATATAATGAAGATTACCATTTCATTTCCAACCTCTGTTTTGATTAATCCTCATTCGGTAACCCTTTCCTAGGTTAGAACACTACTATTGAAGACAATATGCAAAAAACAAAAATTTAAGTTTAGCAAAAACATGGGAACTTAAAAATTCCCTCTAATATAAAAAAAATATGAAAAATTTTAGCATAATAGGTAAATATGTATCATAAGTAAAGTGAAAAAATCTTGTTTAAAGAAGAGGAGATGGAGTGACACATTTTTTATAAAACAAAGCATGGAGTGGAGCCTAGTCCAATTTTTGGAGCAGATCGGGGGTGGGCAGAAGCTGGATCCTGAATGACTTCAAAGTCAGTCTGACCATAAAACCGTGATTGAGGCTCAATATTCTAAAAGTAAGAATATGTTGTACTGTAGATTCTAAGTGTCAAAATAGTTTTGAATTTTAAAGTAAAATCTTTTTCTGGGAACATCATTTTTGATGGTATGTTTACTAAGGCTTTTTTTAAATTTGAATGAAAGATAAGGGATGGCTCTAATAATTGAGCAAATTATCTCATGAATTCAACTTTTTTCTTTTTTTTTTTTTTTTTTTTTTTTTCATGGGTAGGGGTGAAAATTTATATCAACTAAGAATCATATAACTCTTGTAAAACAATTATTTAACTATTTCAACATTTTTCACATATTAAGTATGCCTCTCAAAGACTAAACAAAGTATTAAGAAATTAAAAAAAATTGTTTGAAACAAATAAAAGGCTACTGAACTGTTATAAATAAAGTTATAATAGTGAATGCTGGACAATCTCTTCATGAATGAAGAGACTTGAAACAACAGAAATCTGGTTCTACAGAAGGATGCTGAGAAAACCATAGACAGAACATGTGAATAACAACAAAGTTTTAGATAAAATAGAAACAAAAAGACCATTATGCTTAACACCTGGAAAAGACAGTATAAATTTTTAAGGCACGTAATGAAGATAGAGAGCATGGAAAATCTGATAATCACAGGACAGATTAAAGGCAAGAGGGACAGAGGAAAACAATGCAATGGATGATGGAACAAAGTTCAGGAAAGATAACAAAAAGACAAAAAAAGAGAAGATTGTGGAGAGCCATGATTTTAATGCCTATCCTGACCCCACTGAATTGTACTCTACAAGACTGGCTGTTGGTCCTGTCCTGGTCTGTTATTACAGGTTCAATCAAAGTCTCTGGTTCACAATGTTGATTTGATTCCATTTTCCAGCCATTTTTTTTTTATTCTATAGAGCAATTAACAAATTGTAGAAGATTCAGCTGTTTTATCTGCAAGTTTGTTGGGGTGAGAATTGGTTCAAGCAGAAAAATCAAATATGAACAAGTCGATTTGAGTCCAAAGAAAAATTTGTATATGTATATAAGGAAGAAATTGGTACAAAAAGAATAATGCTTCTTTTACAAGAAAGTAGTGTATATGAAATAAAGTGTAGAAAAAAAACAAATATTGCAAATAATTCTGAAAGGAGAGAAGTGGTTTTTGGATTCACACTTTTTGTTCTTAGCGAAATAATTACGGCAACTACTATCAGGATATAAGGGGGTTCACTGGCAGTATTGCATCAATATTGCATATGACTCGAGTTCACTTCCTCCCTTATTACAGCAGCAAGCGGACGCTTTCACTCTCATTGCTTATCTCTCTCCTGTCAACTACTTGTCAATTCACTTCATCCAGATCCAATCGATTTCGACACCAACTGTTTGTTTTCACACAAACACACACTTAAGTAAATGTGGTGGTAATGACAAAAACCCAGGGTGTTTGTAACTTAGAATACAACCTCATTACTGACCTCTCCACCTTCTTAAATGAACAGTTTCTTCTTTTCAATTGATATGCCATAGTTCATATAAACACTATTGTTTTGGCATTTTATATTAATAATTCTGACAAACACAAATTCTCTGGTCACAAACTTCACCACAGATTATCTTTCTCATCTATTGTAACACATTCAACTTGATCCTGGTTCACAACACTTCAATGTGATCCTCTGTTCACAACAAATGGGCACAGATGTAACCTTTTGTTGTGGTCAGCCCAAGGTGGATCCTGGTTTGATCAATGGAGTGATCTCTTCAATCCTGACCTGCCCTACCCCATGTTGTGATTGATTTGATTATAAGGAGGCCAAGATCAATTCATTGCAAGTATCTTAGTGTTGGGCTGGTCTAAGTCGAGTGAAGTTGTACAATAAAATTGGAAAAAAAACAGCACTCAAAATATATATAAAAACAATTACTATTTTTATAATATTTCTGTGTACAAAGGTTTGTTAGTAGTTATGTTGACATACAGGTGTTTGTTGACCCAACTGATTCCTAAATCGGATGCAACACTTAGGTAACCTGGTAATTTTGTTTTTTTTTTTGGCTTGCAGAGTTATCAAAATTTGTTTTACTGTTTTGGTAAGTTTGGCTCAAGGCTGAAGTTGGAAGTTCTTGTGTTTGGCAGGAAGTGTGGAATCTCTCAGCAACATCCATTGCTTCCCTTCTCAACTGTCAGCTTGCAACTCTGACTCTGCACTGTGTTTCTTTAACTCTCTGAATGGCTTTCGTGCATTCATTTTTATGGACTCCAACTAGAAACCAGTGTGGGACAAGTTGTAGGCTGGGTTTTGGTGAATCCCTTGATTTCCAACAAAAGTCCATTGTTTTGGGTCTTGAGAAATCAAATTAATTCATAATTTTGGGGGATTCTCCCTCTCTCATGGGGGTGGTGGTGGTTGCAGACATCGCTCAACCTGGCTGCTTCCACCTTTTCTTAGTACCACCTCTCACTATTGCCTTCCAGTGGGTATGAGCAGCTCCTTTAACCTCAATGTCTCTTCTGTGCCTGCTACACTTCAGTGGGTGCAGGCAGCCCCTCATCCTTCTTTGATTGCTCTTCTGCACCTCTTACCTCCAACATTCAATCAGAGATTGATAAAAAAAACATGGTTTCAAATATTCTTTTCTCATAAGTGAATTGACACTACAATTGGCTTTCTCACCTTTGACCCAAGAGAAATTTTTTTCAACTCCCATTTTGGCGACCATTGCTCAGCTGCAGGTGTTCAATTCATTGTTTTTTTTTCATTCTAACATCCCACAAAATACATTTAGTTTTAACTCAATTCTTCTCTTGTCAGATCCAGGCATTGATTGCCATAGGCTATCAACAACAACTGTCAACAACTGATTTGTTCTCGCAACTGAGAATCGCCTTCAGGCAGTCATCTTGTCCATTGTTCATATTTTGATTCTCTGGGAACAATCTTATTATCAGCCTATTTTTCTTGATATTGGTTAACCCTTTTCATGCTAAGTTATTAATCATTATCTAGTTTTCAAGTTGCCATTTTGATTAGTAACTGCCAGCAACCCAAATAGTGTTGCACTATAAACAAAATTCTGTATTACTATAATTATTAATATTTCAAGGGTGACCATTGCTCTCTGCCACAATGTCTTGAAGGGATATCCTGCATAGAAGTCATCAGATGATTATAATCAACTTTATTTTTTATTCTATTGCTAATGGTTTAACTTCTATGGGTAGCAAAACACACACCAAAAACATTACAAAATAACATTTTCCCCATTTTTAGCAGCCTATAACTATAGAACAGTAGTTAATAGAAATAAAATTGTTTTCTCCATATATAGGGCTAGCAAATATCAACTTTGTATCTTAGAATGCAAACTTATTAAGTGCCAAAATTGGCAAATTTTGCTATTTTGTAATTAGCAAAAATTGACAACAAAATTTAAGAGGCCATAAGTACTTAACTAAGAGTTTAAGGAAACTAAAATTTTCGGGTTTTTAGTTTCTCATAGGTGGGTACGACATAATCTCATCATAATTTGAGATTGTGCCCATGTGACCATTGGTGGAGTTATATGGAACAGAAAAAGAAAATATATATATATATATATATATATATATATATATATATATATATCTTTTTCTTTTCAGTTGGGAAGAATGTGATATGCTAATTTTTGTACATGAATTATATGCCACTCATTTTCAAACATAATATTGGTGCTAAACCTCCATTTTGTTGTTAT